>JACSYO010000530.1:375000-512500 GCA_016806645.1 Ophiodon elongatus
TAGTCATGACGGGGAATTCTGAGGGTTTTACAGTTTGGCCGCAAAAAGAGGTTCCGAAAAAATCGGATGAATATTTACACAGAGCCAGGGACGGCAAACAGCGTGACCAAGCAGTTTCTGCAGTGTCATCGCCGGGGCACAGATGATAAATACTTCACAGGCAAAGACTCCAGAATCAACAACGCGCTCTGTAATTAGACCAGCCGGAGCGACAGCACCAAGTTGGTGGTGGCGAAAAAATAAAAAATAAGCACTGAGTCACTGAGACGGCCTCTGCTGTTCTTAAAAAATGACCTAAGGAGGGATCACTGTGCAAACGCGGCCCGTGTAAGTGTTGGTGCCCGTGTGGGGCGAGGTGGAGGACGCACCGCCTCGGCCCTGTGGGAACAATCTGAGTTAATGACAGCTCAGCCACTGATAAGGCAACAGGGCCTGAATCAAGTAATCCAGCTAGTGGCCTCTAATGCTCGGCCCCCCCTACGTGCTGGGTGTCCATTGGGTCAAAGCTGTCTCACACACACACACACACACACACAGTCAGCTCGAATACTCGGGAATTGGATCTGTAATTGCTAAAAAATTTTCTTTCCTCTCCGCATACAACCAGACGCCCACGCTGACCCCTTCATACCCTGAATACCAAACTGAAACCAATCCACAACCAGGGAGGGAGGGGAGAGGGAGAGGGAGGGGGAGAAGGAGGGGGAGAAGGAGGGAGGGAGAGGAACGGTGAATAACAAAGCCCGATCGCAGAGTTAGAAACGATACAGAAAGCTCCCATCACAACCTTCTTTTCACTTGGCGTACAGTCGCGATCAGAAGCGCATTAGACACACAAAGGCCACAGTCACACGTCCCTTTGTCCATCCGGAATGAGATGATTTTTTGGGAAGAAATACTTTTTTTTAAAATCAGAAGCAAAAAGTTAAACTGCAGTCCGAAACCAGCACGGCTGAGATTGAGCTAGTACTTTGAGTATTTGCATGCTATGCTACTTTAAACTTCTACTCCTCTACATTTAAATCACACATAGTAAAGTAAACAGAAAGTTAATGGTTACTTTTCAAATTAGGATTTCACAGCTGCAACAGTAAAATAGCTGTTTGCACATTGATGCACCCGTATAAAGTCTAATAATGTCATATATATATATATATATATATATATATATATATATATATATATATAAGAATATATCAGTCCCAGGTGTAGTGATACTGAAGTTTCATAAGCAGCCTACATTTTCACTGATAATACTTATTGTATTTCAGCAGGCTATTGACAGCAGGACTTTTACTTGCAGTTGAATATTTTTACATGAAAGTATTCATACTTTTACCTCAGTAAAGGATATGAATACTTGTTCCACAGCTGATAAAATTCCAAAAGAGCCTGAACACGACCACTTATCATCAGAGACATATTTATAGCTCACGGGCATTGATGCAACCAATCAGAGGAACCAGTCCAATCAGAGGAATCTCACACACATCTGGCCAATAAGTTTCATCCGCTTGACAGATGTTGCTCTCGAATCTCTGAATCTAATCACAGCGCCATCCTCGCAACGTGAGGAGAAACTATTGCAGCCGCCAAGTCTTCTAGGAAGAGAGACAACTCTTAATCAGATCTGGAGCTTATGAGGCTGAGCGCAGCGGGTGTAACAAAAGGCAGTGGGCCTGTACAGGAAATAAGGATCTAAACGGTATGGAGGTCATTGATCATGTTACAAAACAGCAGTGGTATCCTGCTCAGGATCAGCTTCTGTATCTGGGCTGCCTCTCACCTCCGCTCTTCCTCCTTTCTGCTGTTTCCATTGCAAAACAGCCATCAGCCTCCCCATCCGCTGCCTCCCACAGCTCACTCCTTCGGGGAGGAGCTGAGATGTTAATGAAGGCTGTTGTGATGCAAGTCTCTGTGAAGTGTTGTTCGTGGAAACATGTGACACACGTTGCCAGCATGACATTTCATTATGATTCAATTCAAACAAATGTCCTTTTTTGTCTCGTCTTGATTGTGAAATAAAGACATAATTCTTAATTCAGCTGTACCCGGTTTAGAGCTGAAATCATTAATTCATTAGTCAAGAAGCAGCTACTTTGATAGTTGATTATTGCTTTGTACAGTGTGGTGCATTGTGGTTCTGACTCAGTGTTGTCACAGTGTGTTGTCACAGTGTGTTGATACAGTGTGTTGTTGCAGTGTGTTGTTACAGTGTGTTGTTGCAGTGTGTTGTTACAGTGTGTTGTTACAGTGTGTTGTTGCAGTGTGTTGTTACAGTGTGTTGTTACAGTGTGTTGTTACGGTGTGTTGTCACAGTGTGTTGATACAGTGTGTTGTTGCAGTGTGTTGTTACAGTGTGTTGTTGCAGTGTGTTGTTACAGTGTGTTGTTACAGTGTGTTGTTGCAGTGTGTTGTTACAGTGTGTTGTTACAGTGTGTTGTTACGGTGTGTTGTCACAGTGTGTTGATACAGTGTGTTGTTGCAGTGTGTTGTTACAGTGTGTTGTTGCAGTGTGTTGTTACAGTGTGTTGTTACAGTGTGTTGTTGCAGTGTGTTGTTACAGTGTGTTGTTACAGTGTGTTGTTACGGTGTGTTGTCACAGTGTGTTGATACAGTGTGTTGTTGCAGTGTGTTGTTACAGTGTGTTGTTGCAGTGTGTTGTTACAGTGTGTTGTTACAGTGTGTTGTTGCAGTGTGTTGTTACAGTGTGTTGTTACAGTGTGTTGTTACGGTGTGTTGTCACAGTGTGTTGATACAGTGTGTTGTTGCAGTGTGTTGTTACAGTGTGTTGTTGCAGTGTGTTGTTACAGTGTGTTGTTACAGTGTGTTGTTGCAGTGTGTTGTTACAGTGTGTTGTTACAGTGTGTTGTTACGGTGTGTTGTCACAGTGTGTTGATACAGTGTGTTGTTGCAGTGTGTTGTTACAGTGTGTTGTTGCAGTGTGTTGTTACAGTGTGTTGTTACAGTGTGTTGTTACAGTGTGTTGTTACATTGTGTTGTTACAGTGTGTTGTTACAGTGTGTTGTTACAGTGTGTTGTTACAGTGTGTTGATACAGTGTGTTGTTACAGTGTGTTGTTGCAGTGTGTTGTTACAGTGTGTTGTTACAGTGTGTGGTTAGTGTGTTGTTGGCTTGCCTGCAGACACCGGGGGCTGCTCTACAGACTCCACAGGGCTCTCCTGGAGCTGCTCTGAGACTCTCTCTGGTTTCTCTCTCCGTGGATGCCGCCACACAACCATCTGCTTGTATAGCTCATTTAGCACATCCACGCTCTCGTATATGCATGACTGGTACCCCGTGTAAACACAGAGGGACATGTTTTAACGGTGGCCATAGCAGACAGCCTTGTGTATGTCAACCGGTGAAGCGTTAAGAGTCAGGAATTAACCTCTTGAAGGAGGCAACCTGTGAAAAACCAACCAAAACATTACATTTTTAAAGAAACCCATCACTTAGCAATATTGCTAAAACGAGCCTGAACGACTGGATGCTGGTGAGCTTGGTCCAAAAACTGTACGTGAGCCATTTGACTGCTGTCGTCTGACAGTTACCAAAGCTACTGTCGTCCATATTACATATTAGGGGTGCAACTAACAATTATGTTCACTATCTCATCGAAATCAATTAATTGTTTGGTCAATAGAAGGTCAGTGAAAAACGCCTTCCAGAATTTCTTAAATCTCAAATTGATGTCTCCGGATAACTTGCTTTGTCCAGTCTCCAGTCCAAAACCCCCAGAATACATTGATTTATGAGCACATTTAAATGGAAGTAAAGCAGGTTTACATCATGACCTTTGATATGGTTCTGATGGATACCGCCGCAGCGTCTTCCTCTGTGGTGTTATTGTTGCCACCCACCTCCACGCCATTCACTGCTGTTACTCTGTGCTTTCCTCTGCCATCGTCAGTAGGCAGGAGGCAACGTTACATAACCACACCGAGCTCGAGAGACATGGCGTTCCCTCGCTGTCTTTTTATGTTCTTCCTCCTCTTCCTCCTCCTCCTCCTCCTCCTCTAAATCCCCAATTTCCCCACCTTGTCTTCCCGTTCTCCTCCCTCCCTTCTGCCTCTTCCCGTCATCCTCAACCTCAGCCTCACCCGCCCTCTCCCCACATTTCAAAGGTTCTCCCTCGCGGTCTCTTTCCTGCCTCTCCTGCCCACACTCCCTCTCCTCCGATACCATCGCACCAGAGTTTAAAAACAGAACCAGGACGAGGAAACCAACAACATGTCTGTGTCTTATGAAACCAAACTGCTCTACTCACACGTTCACATGCAAAATATCGACTCCTGTCCTAATCGGAGCTGAAACTAACTATCATTTTCACTATTGATTAATCATTTTGCTAATAAAAGGCACATCATGACTTCCTAGAGCCCAAGATGACCTCTTAAAATGGCTTGTTTTGTTTGTCCGATAGTCCAAAACTCAAGATTCTCAGTTCATTAGAATGTATTGTAATGTATAAAGCAGCTATGGCTCACATTTTAAAAAAGGCACTGGAACCATGACACGATGACTAAATGATTAATCGATTATAATAAAAAAAATAAGTTGGAGCTCTACTCACAACATTGTTTTTCTTCCAAGGCAATAATCAAGTTTCCAAACAAATTGCCAGAAAATCTACAAAAACAAAATGAGAATGTATGCCCATTTCCATTTACGACCGCTGGTTTATGTCAATATTGGGAGTCTGTTCATCGGAATAAAACAGCTGGTAACGCTAATTATCTAGTCAGGTGCCATTAAACTGTCAGAGAAGTAGATGAAGATGCAGCTAGAATTAAAAGATGGGAATGGAGATTTGGCCCTTGTTTTGGTTTCATGTACTAAATTGAGTAACATTGCGGTCTCCTTATTGCTCCACACAGAGCTGATGGTTTTTTCCTTTCTCGTCACTGAATGCATCATGTAGGTCAAAATGCCTGTTCCCATTTCACAACTTTTCCACCTCAGATGAGCATAAAAACTTGATATTTTCCCTATTTTTTTTTTATTCTTTGTTTTTAATATATGTTATTTTTAAGTGCAAATTGAAAATACCCATAAAAAACAACAAAAAAAAACAACAACAACAACAACAGCAGAACCTTAATGAGCAAATGCGACCAACTGAGGAATCCACTGCAGGATTACCGCAGGGGAGGACGTTTCCGGGAAAGCTAATGAGAAGACGCATTTAAAAAAAAAAGAAAAGAAAAACAGTGTAATGTAATTACGGCGGAATTTAACAGGAAAGCAAATTAACAAAAGGATGTCTGCAAATGAATAGTCCGGTCATGGGGAGGTCACGTCACGGCACCACTCATCACTGACCTCAGCGTGGTCCTCTAGAATAGCGGCATCTATTCTTACATGGGGGGGGATAGAGGGGGGGGGGGGGTAGAGGGCGGGGGAGGAGGGTGGGGGGGGGGGGCTAAAGTGAGTCTGGTGATCTCATGGTGGGTTGAAGAACAAGTCAGAAGTGTCTAAGTTGAGCTCTCTGCTCTCTCCGGGGCCGAGCGGTTGCGTAACACCGGCAGCTCATCCACGGGCTTATCCCTGTCCTCGTGTCGGACGTCAGCCACTTGTTTGGGACCCCCCCCCCTCCCCCTCCCCCTGCCCCCTCCCCTACGACTGACGTCACGCGTCTCAGAGGAGATGTAAATAAGAAAGACGACGGTCGGGCAGCGGGAAATGTTTTGGGGCTGCTGTGGAATGCAATAATCAGATTTTGACAAAACAAAAAGGAAAAGAAAAAAAACCGCTTGAGGAAAATTGTGGTCTTCGTGACTGTCGGGTTATTCTCCTAGTTTGAATTCAAACTGTAAAATAAGAACAGCTGATACAATTTGATGAGGCTTTGAAGCAAACATGCCAAACATGTCATGCTTCCAGCTTCTCAAATTGGAGGATTTCTTTGTTTTTCTGCTTTTTTGCTCGTCTTACATTCTAGTAAACTGAATAAATACATACACACGTATCTTTAAAACAATTGGGGGGACGGGGGTTGGGGGGACGGGGGACTTGGACTGTTGTTGGACACCTTAGGCTGGAGGAGGTCTGGTGGTTTTACACTATTTTCTGACTTTGAAGAGCCTTTTTCTCTATTAATCAAGAAAACTAACGGTCCGATTGAGCAACAATAAAAACAGTAGTTAGTTTCAGCCCCCTCAAAAAAATACAAGTGAAACATTTGGATCAATATAAATACAACGTTATCCATCACAGCAGGGTCAACCCCCCCTCATAAAAACAAACACTACAAACAGCGAGGCAGGAAGGGGAACAGACAAGAGGAAGGAGAAGTGAAACGATGCAACCACACGAGACAGAGAGAGAGAGAGAGAGAGAGAGAGAGAGAGAGAGAGAGAGAGAGAGAGAGAGAGACGAGGAGGGAGAGAGAGAGAGCGTCCAAGAGGCAGCGGAGCGAACAGCCTGCGTGCTGCATACCTGTTAGACGGGAGAAGTCGGACCGGAGAAAGTCCACACTTTCTCAGAAAGAAGAGCCTCCGCCGGCTGCTGGTTTCCCTCCCGGAGTCACTTGTGCTTTACGGGGGAGGCAGGGAGAGGAGAGGAGGGAGGGGGGGGGGGCACCTGACATTCCCGACCCGGACAGACGCACAAAGAGTCAGGCACTTTCCCAACTAATAACCGCTGGCATTCCTCTGCCCCTCTCGTCTCCTCAGAGGGGGGCGAGAAGAAAGAAGAAAGGAAAAGACAACTGAAGCCGCACAGCCGAGTCTCTCTCTCTCTCAGCTGCGTCGCTTTCACTTCTCACTCCTGCTTGCTTTCCTGCACTGTCAGTGTAGCGACCACGCTGCTGCTGCTGCTTCTTCCTCCTCTTCCTTCTCCTCCTCTTCCTCCTCCTGTCTGCCTGCCTGCCTGCCTGCCTGCCTTTGTGCTCCTTCTCCCCCCCCCCTCCTCCTCTCCCCTCCCCTCCTCTCCTCTTCTTCTTTTAAAAGAATCCCTACTCTTAAATCAGGGAAAGCCCTCCCTGCCGAGCAGCAGTGTTCCCTCTCCTAGGAAAAAAAAGAAAAAAAATCACAACAAGCAGGATGGAGGATCTAAAAACAGCACTAATTCCTCCTTAACTCACACACATCAGATTAGCGGCTATAAACCTACTTGTGGCACACAGCCTCCCACGCCCACAGAGGCTATAAATACTGCTCTATCCGAATCTGTGCATTGATCCTGTACCGGCGGGGGGGCTGATGGGGAGAAGGTGTTCGAAGTGACCCACCGCCTCCAAGGTGATAAAAAAAAAATTGGAGGGGGGGGGTCTGCCAAGTGTGGATGCAAGTCATGGTGATGTTGGGGAATCTTTGACTCATGAATAATCTGAAGATTATTTTTGATGAAAATCAGTTTTTTTTGTTTTGTCTGACCAACAGCCCCAAAACATCAAAAGACACATGAGACGAAAAAAATAAAAATAAATGCTTCCTCACAAATTAAATATTGAAATTTATACTCGAAAAGGAAAAGAAAATTGAGAGAAACATTGTGTAGTTACACACGGAGTCCACTTTTAAACCTGCAGTGAATCCAACAGCAACGTTGCCAACAACAGACAAAAAGTAAGGCAGCTTTGGTACCGACCACCTCCCAAAATCTCTGCTAGGTGTGTGTGTGTGTGTGTGTGTGTGTGTGTGTGTGTGTGTGTGTGTGTGTGTGTGTGTGTGTGTGTGTGTGTGTGTGTGTGTTGTCCTCAAGGTTTAGTCTACATTAATGTGGAAAAAAACGTGAAAATGTCCCCTATTTCAGCCGGTTGCTGACAAAAACACTGCAACGATATCAAACTCTGCAAAAGCCTTAAAATTGAACATTTTCTTTGGGCTACCCTAACACTAACCCTATTTTTTTTTGGGTTACCCTAACACTAACCCTATTTTTTTTTGGGTTACCCTAACACTAACCCTATTTTTCTTTGGGTTACCCTAACACTAACCCTATTTTTCTTTGGGCTACCCTAACACTAACCCTATTTTTCTTTGGGTTACCCCAACACTAACCCTATTTTTCTTTGGGTTACCCTAACACTAACAGTATTTTTCTCAGGGTTAGGCTAACACTGAACGCTGAACGAGTCGTTGATGAGCAGTTATCAAAGTCGCCAGTGATTCATCTCCCTGTTCATATCAGCGCTACAGATGAGGATGCACGTTTTCTTCATTGCTCACTCAACTGGACGAGGCTGATAAACACACACACAAACACCATCAGACAGAACTCCGCGCGCGCGCGCGCACACACACACACACACACACACACACACACACACACACACACACACACACACACACTGCTGAGACTCACGGTTAGTCATGTCGTGCACATGATAAAAAAATAAAAATTAAATCACAGCTCTAAACAATGCCCGGATTTCATTTTACAAGGCACACCTGAACCAGAGACTGAGTCACAATCGACGCCCTGCAGGTTCCCACACACAAACACACACACACACACACACACCCTTCTGACTCTCACACAGTTTCACATGGCAGCAGCTCCCTTATTATTTATTTTGATAAAGTGTGTGTTTGGGGGTAGCCGGCAGCTTTGCTCGGCGCTTCGACTGAAATCAACCAGAAATGTGAAGTCTAAAAATATCACCGGAGGATTTTATTTTTTTTTTTTTTAAAACTCGCTCTTCCTCTCTTTTCCGAGGAGGAAAGACTCGGTTCAGAATCCCCCAGAGTCTCTCCCGCCCGTGAGGCATCGTGGAGCTCAAACCCCCCCCCAACCCCTCTCCTCCCCTCCCCTCCCAACATCTCTTCCCATGGCAACAGCGGCTAAAGGAAGAGATGGCCCATGTTACGCAAGAGGATGAAGCTCTGCCAGAGCAGGCACCTCCTCCTCCTCCTCCTCCTCCTCCTCCTCCTCCTCCCATATTTTCACAGCCTCCCTATTAACCCTCTTTACGTTTGCCCCTATATCGCTCTCCTAAGCCTGACATCATTCCCCCCCTCTCTTTCACGCTCCCTTTAACACCCTCAACTCTGGCGCTCTGCCATCTTCCCCTTCCCCATCCTCGACTGCCCCCCCACCCCCACTCCCCCTTTTCATTTCCCCCCTTTTCTCCCCCTCTCCTCCAGTCTTCTTCCGAGGCATTTATCTTTGACCATGGCTACAGAACCACTGCGTAGAAAAAGCTATTTCTACAGTCAGACTGACTGAGGCTTGATGTGACCCCATGACCCCGCCGTCACCTTTGCTGGGTTTCCGCAGGGTTCGCCAAGTTCAAGACGTTTAAGATCTATACACCACGAGGTGTGAGGTGCAACATACTCCGTAACTCGAGAAGTGATACTTTCACTAATGCAAACTGTTGCCTCCAAAGCGTATTTGCTGGAGCTGAACGTGAACGGTATCTTGAAGTTCAGGGTCGTCGAGGACAACGACTCGTCACGCCTGACCGCTCCTGCAGCAAGCCAAAAGGTGACGGCCGACAACCTCCTGACCCCGCTCTAAATATAAGTGTGCATACGTCTTTAAAATAATGACCCGACCTCGCTCAACCCCCCGATGACTCACACCCTTTTGGGGATTTCAATCTTTCACCATCGACTCACCGGACTCCCCGGGGTCATTGGGCAGCCAAAGACAAACCCCCCCCCCCCCCCCCTCGACATTGCCGGACACTTCGGGGCGTGCAGCGCTCGCTCCCTCCCACTCCTCCTCCACATACCTCGCTGAGTTGATACCTGACTAAAAACACACACACAGATGAAACAAACACGTTTCCCCCTTCGATGACGAGCAGCGAGGAAACAAAGGGTTTATGAATGGAACAGGCGTCACGATACGAGGCGGGGCCCCCGTAGGCCCCTACAGGGGGAAGCTGCGGGGCCCCCGTAGGCCCCTACAGGGGGAAGCTGCGGGTCCACTGACTCCTGTAGAACCTCCCACTGAGTGGACATTTAAATGAATAGTATGCAGAAGTCTCTTATTCTCTGACCAGAGAGTTCAAGATTCCATCGAGAATTCTGTCAGTTTTTAAGCCGTAAACACGGTGTGTGATGGGGCAACATTTTGAGAAACATTCGAGATATTTATTTTTGTTAAATGAAATTGTTATGCATTTCTCTCACTATTGAGCACAAAAACAAGGACGCAAGGTGAAGCAGCGAGCCTTGTTCTGTCCAAACTGCTTACAAACATTCATCAAGTTCACCAACACACGTCTTGTCTTTAAGTACAAGCCGACAAGATGTCTTCACAAACCATCGCCTCAGCGCTGTCGACAAAAAACTGAGGAGCGTCCGTCTCTGCGCGCTGACATTTTCTCTCTAATCGTTTCAAAAACGCTCGCTTTGCCACTAAATGCACAGCACTTCTCCCAGTTCCCTCCCCGAGCTTCTCCACGGATCACTGAGTGTTTAAGAGGGGAGGAGGAGGAGAAAAAAAAAGAAGAAGGCAACGCTTGAAAGAAGCAGCGAGGCTTCTTGCTGTGTGGAGATTTGTTTTTTTAAAGAAAGCCGACCGACACAAGCGTCCAATCAGATTTGTCGCCTGGAAGCAAAGCAACAGTTTCTGATGGACGGACGGTCGGTCGGTCGGTCAGTCGGTCAGTCCACCCCCCACCCCCCTCCTCCTCCCCCCCCTCCTCCTCCTCCTCCTTCTCCTCCTCCTCCTCCTCCTCCTCCTTCTCCTCCTCGCCCTCCCCTCCTCCCCGCCGCAGCGATGATGGCGGGCGTCCCACGCGGCGGAGAGAGACGGCGAGTGTCAGTGTTGATGAATGCAGCCCACGGCCTGACCTTAAGGAAGCCGCGCAGCTTGACCTCCGCCCTTCTCGCCCGTCGGCCCACCTGCCCCGCACATCTGGTGGGCAACAGCGGCAGCGGAGTCTGCTGGAGGCCGACTAGACTCCACGAACTGAACCTGAAATGGAAGTTACCCCCCCCTCCCTCCTCCCTCTTAAATTCGCCGTAATGTGTGTAATCAGCGAGGAGAATACACGCCCCATGATGCCGTGAGCAGAATTAAGACGCTGACACTGAATTAATTATGAGCTGTTGTGTCGCTGCGGCAAAACGGCATACGATAGCGGGCTTCATTGGCACGAGGGGGAATGGGAGTCAGCAGCTCTCCTGACGACGGCCTCATGAATCAATGCATGATCTGAGTGCAGCCCCAGACTGGACGCAGACGGGGGGGGGGGAGGGGGGGGGGGGAAGAAGAAAAAGAAGAAAAAAAAGGATGAGGCTGAGGAGCGGCGAGCAGAGAGGGGGGAGTCACAGAGCAGCTTCTGAACCAGAGAGGAATGTCTGCGTGTACCTTCAGGGCTCGGGAGGAGGGAGACACCACATCTGAAGTGACGTCGGCACATTTCCACCATTTTCTCCCTCTAACCTCTCTGCCCGGCTCTCTGCCAGACACTCGGCTTGAGTTGACAGTATTGCTGCCCTCTCCTCTTCTTACAGCGACTATCCTCCCTCCCCCTCCCCCCTCCCCCCCAAACCTTCTTCGACAACAAGATCGTGGCTCTCCAATCGTCGACTTTGAAACCCTTTTCTCAGACAGAGAACAAGCCGCTGGCTTTCTGCCATTCAGGCAAACCTTTACGCTCAGGAAACACTTGGTTGATGGTGGAAGAGTTGGTCAACACAGCAACGGAAACAAACCTAGCGAGGACATCGAGACGCGCACACGAAGCACTTCAACATCACCTAAAGAGAACTAGAATTTGACGCCTATTAAGACATTTGAGAGTCACAATGAGTTTGTGACTTGTTGAGGCCACAGTGACCTTTGACCGCCAACATCTAAAATCAGTTGGGTCGGACGTTTGTTCCGCTTTAATTTAAGAAAATTCCCTTCAGGGGTTCCTGAGGCGCGGCGCTCACAAGTCGCCGACGACGTTAAAAAAAAAAAACGGCGCCGGATGAAAACATCAGACTGCAACCTTCCTCAAATGAATACATAAAATAAACGTACATATTAGCCATATTTCCATAATTCGTTTTTTCTCAGTTTGTTTGCATTCGTTTGACTGGATCTCGTTTGATGCCGTCATCTCGTTGCGCCCCCCTTCCAGACGTTTATCTCCGCGTTCCAAAATCCGATACATTTTCGCAAATCGACTTCTTCATTTACTCAGTGAGCGATGTCACTGAACTCTATCAGCTCACATGAAAATATTTGGGTTTTCTTACTTTTGTTAGAATAAAACAGGCCATTTATTATAATTTTTTTTACTCACGTTTGGGCTCCGGCAAAGTTTTGATAGAAACCTTTTCCCCAAAAGAAAACCGCTCGTACGACCACATAATCATAGCAGCACTCCTCCGTCTAGCAGAGACTAAATAAATGGCGGGACGTTAAATTGTGACTGTCGTTTCATTTTTAATCAGTCAAGAGCTCTGCTAGACGGAGGAGTGCTGCTCTGATTATGTGGTCGTACGAGTGGCTTTTTTTTTTGACAATTTTTTTTGTGTAAAAATAACTGAAGCGATGAAACAATTAGCAATAGTTGCCGACGTTACTCTCATAATAATCCCAAACTTTCCGTGCTCTCAACTAGACTACACTGTGCATTTACATCAGCTCGCCTTTTCTTTTTTTTTAACCAGTCACCTTGAGCTCCTCCACTCCCCCCCCCCCCTCCCCCAACCCCCCACCCAGGATGCTCCTCTGCCCTCCTCCGTCGTGTTGCCCCCTCCCTGCTCGTTCGTGGGAGGTTCCAGCAGTAGGACACAAGGAACAGCACCTGCAGACCAAGACTCATGCTGCTCTGTTTCCCTGGCAACCCCTACATCGGGCTTTGCGTGTGCAAACCATTAAGCAATGCCAGCTCTGCATATACACACGCACGCACGCAGCTGCTTGCATGCACACACACACACACACACACACACACACACACACACACACAGCAAAGTGCCCCCACACAACAAACCTTTCAAGGGTTTCCGGCTTACAGACGTTCCCTTCTTTTTTCTTTTTTTTTTAGTTTTTCCAAAGCTTTTTTTTTCCTCATTTTTTTTTTGCGCTCCTGCAGCTTAACTGGCATCACATTTTCCCCCACATTCATAAAAAAAAATTAAAAATAACGGCCTCCTCCTGAGTTTGGGCAGCCCCTGGTCCAAACAGAGGCAGGTTTTGTCGGGGCACTTCTCTCTGCAGACGACACACATCCTCGCTGCGTATAGGAGCTCTCCGCCCCCCCATCTGTGTGTCGTGAGCACATCTCGGAAATAATGTGACATCCAGCCTCGCCAGCGCCGGGAGAATTTCTTCCACTATTCTGGGTCCCTGCGCTGACGTGAGCAGAGGCAAATCCTGCCGGCCCCCACCCTGGCTTTTTTCTCTCTCCTTCCCTTAACTCGTCATTCCCACTCAGACGCTCACGCCTCTCAGAGTTACCAGCATCAATGCCGCTCAACAAAGTTTCCAGGAAGTGGCTCCGCGGGGGAGGGGAGAGGGGGGAGGGGGGCACAAAAGCTCACCTGTGGAGGGGAGAAAGGTACTAACAAGTAGGGGGAAGGTCAACTGTTCGTTAGCTCCAATTTAACTCGGCTTCTCTGAGCCCTTCACTTGTGCTTCGCTTTGAAAAGTTTAAGCCCAATAATTACATTTATTGGGCAGCAGATGAAGGCGCACACGCACGCACACGCACACACACACACACACACACCGTGAACAGTCAGGTCATCTGTCTTCAGGGGGTCGTACGTAAATGGCAGAGTGGGTGGCGACACACACACACACACACACACACACACACACACACACACACACACACACACACACACACACACACACACACACACACACACACACATATACACACACACACACACACACCCTGGAGCAGCTGTGGACGTCTGAGCAGCGACAGGTAAACAGGCCTTGGCAGGCTGTTAATGAAGGACGCCTCGATCATTCGTAGAACATTTTGTGTCACATGGAAGTGCATCTCTGCCTCCAGAGAGACGCTCGCAGCACAAGATGAGAAGGTGCACGACTTAACGAATGGAGAGAGACACACACACACACACACACACACACACAGGCGGTGGTGTTGGCTGTGGTATTAGTCACCAGCATCTGATGAAACAGGCACAGTTTGACAGACATTCATACCGAGAGTCTGAACACAGCGAGTGGTTTTCGGTGAGGTGGGAGGAACAAATGCCAAAGTGGGAGGGGTTTCAAATCATGTCTGTGTTTCATGTGAGAGTAAACTGAGGGCAGAACATTGGCGACAGTGAAAAGGGTTGCAGGTCGGCACGGCGATCATTTCGGCATCGCGGGGGTCGCCGCGCTGGAGCCAACGTGTGAAAAGATACCAATGAAGTGGCTACGAGTGAATTTGTATTTGATTGAAAATGGTTTGAATCGTGCTCATATACAGTATATTTGGTTACAGTCACATTAGGATTGACCGGATGACCTTTGCGGTGCAGTAATAAAAAAAAAAAAGGGCTCCATTAGGATGAACTGATTCTTCAATATTCTGCCTTTGATTCAACACTTTTAAAAAGAGACACAGAGAAGTTGCCATGGGAGACAAATATCAGCTCACAATAAAAGTAAAAAAAGATAGAACAGCTCTGAGTGAATGAAAGCGAAACACACGTGTGAGCGCTGTGGTTAAAGAGGCAATCTCTAAACTAAATTATTTAAATGAATCTGTCTGTTATCACCGTCTATCGCTGAAAGAAGGCGGTAACACAATGACCCAGTGATACAAGTATTGCAATAGTTATATATGTTTGCAGTATTATGAGCTGGTGTGTGTGATATGTGGCGTAAACTTTTCTCCATTGAATACACAAAAATGGAACTATGCACATTCCTGGTTAAGGGTGCAACTAAACACTATTTGTTTGTTAGCAATGAATGCTGATTATTATCATCAATTAAATTGATTTAATTGACTCGTCTATGAAACAAAGAAAACGGCACCAGGTGGAAGCGGAGAAGAAGTACCGACTAAAAGTAAAATATACTATTAAAAGTAAAAATCCAACTGGAACAAAAAGTACTGAAAGTACCAAAATACAAAATTACTTTAGAAAGTTGCTTATTACTTAACTTATTTTCCATTAATCAAACTAATTGACTAATTGTAGCAGCTCTGAATCTCGTAATTCATTGGGAAACAATTACAAGTTGCGTCGTCTCGTCAGCTAATTAAAAGATTAAATAATTCCAATGAAATAAAAAAAAAAAAAAAAAAAAAAAACTTGTTATAATTTCCAAATCAATTTCTCCTTCATGAATTATATATTTTCCTAATCTGAAGTGAGCGGCGCATCGCAAACGTTTGACCGTCGGTCGGCTGTCTGAACATCCTCACAGATTAGCCAACTCACAAATTGGTTTCCTCTAAACCAGATGTGACCAGGTGTTGGGGAGGTTCCTCTCTCTGAACTTGTTAACCTGAGGGGCGGATTAGTCACGGGGGGGGGGGGCAACCGCCTGTTCACATGACAAACGGCCCAAGGTGCCTAAAAAAAACAAAAAAAAACACACACACACACACACACCGCCACTTGTGAGATACGCCTCACAATTAAGAGTTCACTCAAAATGGAGAAAAGGTGCACAAGCTCCTGAAAACCACTTTTTACATCCTCAAAAACATATTTTGCAGAATGTCTGACCCATTGAAACCAGCACACACAGGGGAAAAGGATTAAAGTATATTCTTTTATTCCTCACTCAACGAGAAGGAATAGACATTATCCCACGTTTCAGGATGGCAATGTGAGCCATTTCTTTCACCGTATTGGATTTCATTCGCACAGAAATATGGCCATAAAAATTCCTCCCTACCCGTCCCCGACGCTGCCTCTCTGTCAAAGTGGAAGCCTCTCCGTTGGTTACCACTGATTCAAACAGACATCCCTGAACTAGTTTCGGCCCGTCTGTTGTAGTTACTGTTGCTAAAACCCGGGTTTATTCCTGCCTCTGGGAGAGAAGTTCCCTTTGTGTGAGTCTCGCTGCGTTCAAACACACTGTAATTTGAAGGGACCGTACGGAAACACTGGTTTGGCTGCCTGTGCATGACACAACATGTAAAAATCCGTCCGCCGGGGCCAACACGTTAACTCTTTCTCTGCACCTCTGAGGCATTTACTTAAGACAAATAATTCAGACAAATGGTTTTTTTTATTAATATAAACCAGTGATACTCAACTTATGGCCCCGGTGCTGGCCCGCCTACAAGAAATGAATTTTTTTCTTTTTTACTTTTTATGAAAATAAGGTGCCAGAGTGCATAAAGCATCGAAATAAACTCTAGCTTGTTTGTTTTTTTTATGTATAAAAAATAAATAAAAGAGTACCAGGAATCAGCCAAGTCCCTGAATGTCCTCAAATCCTAGAAATGATTAACTGGCCCTTGTGATTCTGTAAAAGTGGCCCCAGTGCAGGGCAAAGCGAGTCGAGTATCCCTGATCTAAACGACCCAGTAGAGGTTAGAGGCACCTTTGGACACATTTGGATAAACAGTCTAAGTTGCAGGGCGTACTCCACGGCAACGGTTGACTGACATTTCAGGGCCGGTGTTGCTAGGAGACGATGATCCTATACCAAGCTAGGCTAGCTAGCTATCTTACACACTGAAAGTGGTGGAATACTCTGATTTTATTTTTTACTTAAGTAGCAAGACCCCCAGTGCAGAAATACTCTGTTACAAGTAATAGTCCTGTTTAAAATGTGACTTGACAGAGCTCCATCATTAATAGAGCAGCAGACATCTATGTGCTATGTAACAAGATAGTGGAGTAATGCAACGTATCCTCATACAACCGTTTGTGCGATAGCTTACGAAAAAAGGTACTCCGCGTTTTTTGTGCGTTCTCCTCCCAAAGTCCAGCAACACGTGGCCATATTCACTCACTGCATGCGTACGGTCAAGTTAGTTAGGTCTCAGCAACAAAACTACTTCGCTACGGTTCAGGGGAAAAAAAAATGATAGTCGCAGTTTGGATAAAAAATAACGATATTTTTTCCGTTAATAACAGAAGCGATGGCGTGACCCAAGCGCGGAAGTCGCGCGACAAATAAATCAACCGTGACTTATTGTTTCACATGGGGGGGAAGCGAACGGCTCTGTAACATACAGAGACACGTAGAATGTTACATACGCTACAGAGACGGCTCTGAGGTCACAGATGGGACGAACAACAGCATCGGCTGGTTAACCACCTGCGTGTAGAATTAAAGTGGCATTACGAATGTCTGCAGAAACAGATATCACACCAGTCAAAATTAATTTAACAGTCCGAACATAAACTTTTGGGTACATTGTGTGCGTAAAAACAAATTATGGAACTTAAATGTCTTTCTTTTGGGCAAACGTTTTTAACCAAATAAGTACAGATCACCGTGAATGTGCCAATTTCTTAGAAATAACTGATATTGGATTGGGCTCATATGTGTTAAGTGTGTTCTCTACAAAGCTAAAGGTTGCGGAGGCAGTGGTCTGGTATGCAAGGCATTGGGAAGGAACTTCATATCAGGTCCAAGACAAAGCACAAGGCCCGGGGGGGCAAAGAGCTGACAGAAGAGCCGCCACAATCCTCTGACCTTCATCTTTGAGACACTTTGAGGGTTAAAATGACGCTCAAAACGGGGGCTAGAGGAGCCGGATTCACACTGTGGCTTTAAAAGCAAAACAAACAAACAACTCTGTGTCCGGCGTCGGGGCCATCCTCGGGTTATCGGATAACCCCCGATTAGTGCAGTTCTTTCTGACCCTGGGTATTATTTAACCGAGGTCTGAGGCACAGTCGATCATTAACAGGAAACTGTCGTCACTTTGCTGTAAATTACCGAGGCGGTGGGGAAAAAAAACAAAACAACCGTGGAAATCCGTCTTCGTCCTGTCAAACTGTGGCTGGCGAAGGCAATTTTGCGCCTGCTTAGAGCACAATAAAACCAAACATTAATCAGCCACCAGAGTTGATGCAATAAAACGTGAAAACTTTATTTCTGTGCATAAACATCCTCATCAGTGCGGTGAAGGATGTCGGGGGGGACGGGGGACTCCATCTCCCTGCATCGGCTTTATGGGTGTAAACATTTTCCAACTTGTTAAACGTAGCCAACCCCCCCCTCCCCCCCCCTCACACACACCTTTCACTGCCGTTGTTCACCATTTATCACGCAGCATGTTCTCCATAAAGACCTGTTGGGCTCTGGTGCGAGGAGCCTTTTTTTTTTTTTTATAAGACAGAAGGAATGCAAGAGTCAGTTCTATAAACACTGGTGTTGCTAACAAGTCTGGGCATTTTCAGGGGCACGCTGAAACGCCAACGCCACACAGACGGACGACAAACACCACGTCCCGTCTGGGCGAAGACACCGATATGGAAGCCGTATTCAATACCCCAACACAAGTAAAAGTAAAATATTAGCTAACGTGTTTTACTAATATCTATCTATCTATCTATATTTATTAACATCCCTGCTGCATTAATGAGAATGTTGCAGTTTAACTCCTTTATACCCTGTTGGTTAGTCTAATCTACAGAAATGCATCACATTCTATGAGATTATATCGTGTGTTTGTAGCGTGGCGGTGCTGTGAGAACCACGTATCTCCTAAGAAAAAGAAAACAGCCCTGTTCTCAGCTTTGCATGTTCCAGCTGATCCAACAGGCTTTTTTCTGTAGCTGAAGACGTTTTTCTCAACACAAAGGAACACTTCATCCTTCAGTTTATCACAAACATCTGGAGATACGTGGTTTTCACTGGACAGGAAGGGGAAGAAAAATAGTCATCAGTACTGGCGGTCAGACAAATGTAGAGGAGTAAAAAAGTACAACATTTACCTCTGAGATGTAGAGGAGTAAAAAAGTACAACATTTACCTCTGAGATGTAGAGGAGCGCTAGTATAAAAATGCACAAAATGGAAATACTCAAGTAAAGTACAAGTACCTCAAATATGTACTTAAGTGCAGCACTTAATGTTAATGTCTTGAGTTACTTTCCATCACTGGGAGACACCAGCAGCAGGAGGAGAGAGAAAGTACACTGAATGTGTACCCACAGAGAGGCAAAGCAGCAGAAAGGTGAACGAACTGCACTCATTTCTGAAGCGCTGGGTTTTTAACTCCGGGTCACATTTTTCCGTTGCGACCGACTGGCTAACCAGGCCACACATCCCACGGCGCGCTGCACAACCGGGACTGCGTGCAGATTTAAAGGCCTCGGGAGGCGAGCCTGCCGGTGTGCACCGCGGGAGACAGAATTATTTCACGTCTTTTAACGTATCTCAAAGTCGCGTGCGCTGCCACCACAATGCTCGCTCTGCCCAACCCAACGGTACAAACCTCACAGGGATCAAAGAGCAGGGGAAAAAAAACAAAAAAAAACAACAACTTCACATTCGGAAAAGCTGGCACCATGAAATGTTTGAAAAATGACAATTATTAAGATTGTTGCAGATTAATTGTCAAGTACAGACCGACAGTACAATACATATCTACTCGCTAAGAAAAAAAAAAAACATGGAAAATCTGGTCGGAGGAACTACACTGTATAGTCTGAATAAAGTAACTTCTTTTTTTGTGTGTTGGTTTTACCCGTTCCACTGTACTACATTAAGAAACCCTAACATCTCATTACTTCACAGTTTGCTGGAAGCAGTGAGTGTTCTGTGTCTTTCTGCTGCCGTCCACAGACAGAGAGGGAGTCTGAGGGGGAAACCACTGTGTGTCCCTGCTTGGAGACCAGCTGTGTGACAAAAGTAAACAAAGACTCGGAGGAGAGGGGGGCGGGGGGGGGGGGGCAGGAGTTCCTAACTTCCTGTATTGCTGCCCACAAACTGCGTCATAGGACACACAAACACTGGGAGTGCATGAGCTGTATGTTGACAGGCCGTCGGGTTAGGGTTAGGGTTAGAAAGCGGTGTCGGTGTGCGCTGCAGAAATGTTCATAAAACATATGTCAAATTAAGATTTAAGTCCCCGTTTTTTTTTTTCTTCCTCAGAAATGGAAAAAGTAGAATTACCACATTAAAGTTGTCCGCTACCAACCAGCCACGGTGCAGTTTACATCCATGTCTATCCAAAATGGCCAAAAATGTGTTTTGTGAGGTCAGTGACCTCTGACCGCCAAATCGGAACCAAACAAGTCCACGTGGAGGTTTGTGCCAAAATTGAGGGAATTTGCTTTAAAAGGTGTTGAACCTGAGACGGTGTCCTTGACCTCCAAATTCTAATCAGTTCACATTTGAGTCCAATACGAACGCGTGTGCCAAATGTGAAGAAACTCCCTCCCGGCTGAGATATGGAGCTAACGAGAACGGACCGGAGGGACGGACCACAGGAATATATAGAGCCTATGACAACGCATGAGCCCTTTTGTTTCTGTTTACAGCGTGTGGTGGTTTATTAGGTTTCATATAACAGAAATACAGCCAGAAATGTTCTCCCAAAGTAGCCCCAAAGACGCATCAAAGCATCAAAGCAGACTCAAAGGTCCTTCCTCTCTGCCAGTCGTATTGATCCGTTCATGTTTTGGTCATTTCTGCATTGGAATGAAGCGATTTTATGATTTGACAACTTTCAATTAAAAGCTGAGCAAAATTTGTTGTTTGTTATACTCATGCTTATACGATAAACCTGCCTTCAAATTAACAAAAAAGAAAAATGATAAAATATGATTTAGCCACGGAAAAAAAAAAAAAAAGAACTCACTATGGAACTGCTGCGGAGGTGTTTTAAATATATGTTTCCGTTCACCACTAACCTGGCTTGAAATATATAACTTAGAATAACTAATAACATTTTATTGCTTATTGATTAACAGCTCTCTTCGACAACGCCAACAGAAAGCGATCAATACGAGCTTCTTAAAGTAAGAGTTCATTGCAAGGCCGCCGTGTCGGACAGCATTAGGATGATGAGAGGATTTACCTTTTGCATTCAATAAAGTTCACACAGACTTTTTTTCGGGAAATGCTGGTTTTAAAATATGTCATATAGTACAAAAACTGCATTGGAGGTCATTTAAAATATACACTCAAAAGTGGAAGACAATATCTTATCATGCAAAGTTTTGTCAGCCCGCATGCCTTACTGACAGCGTGCTCGTACTCGTACCCTCCTACGCCAGCAAGAACGCAGCGCCGCCTTAAATTCACCTGAGAGATGTCAGCAAGTGCAGCTGGGTCGGGACGGTGTCAATAAAACAACTCGTTCTTTGTGTCCCTGTCCCCTGCATCCCCACCCCAACCCCAACCCCAACCCCCCCCCCGACAGGACGAAGTGTGTCAAGTTGGGTTTCAGACGGCCGAGAGGGAAAATGTTAATGCGGTTTCTTTTATACCAGCGTCAGACCGCTGCCAAGCCTCGGAGGCAGAAGTGACCCGAGAAGAGCCGAGGCTTCCCGTCAGCCGGCCAACGCTCGGCATACTGAGGTAAAGAGCGCGTTTACGTCGGCGTGGAGATTAATTGCTGCTATAAAGCAAAGTAAATACAATGTTATAGTCTCATTTGGCTTCGAGTGTAGAGGCTTTTCTTTTTTAAACGCTATCCCCGGGCATTGAGCTTCATTAGCCCGTGTGATGGCTTGAAGGCAGTGTGACGAGAAGTTCCCAGCGAAAGACGTTCTCCACAGCAGAGTTCAAGCATGTGATGGCATGCCATGCAATTACCGCTTCCTGTCTGATGAAGGAAAAGCCTTGAGTGGGGGCCGAGGAGGAGCGATGATCCACTTGGTTAAAAGGAAAAACAAGAAGTCAAACAGATATATCAGCAAGTTATCAGATGATGAGAAAGTGAACTACTCCCCACAACACGTTGAGTAATTTCATTAGAACTGGAGACGACAAGTTGCCTCCGAGACACTGTGCGGTATTTAAATGAGCTAAATGTTGCTGCTTCTGCAGCCTTTCGTTTTAATTCTTTACCAACATTAAAACATGCTAAACAATGTGTGGTCTTAAATTATAAAGATCCATCCATCCATCCATCATCTGAACCGCTTATCCTTTTTAGGGTCGCGGGGCGCTGGAGCCGATCCCAGCTGACATCGGGCGAAGGCAGGGTACATGTGCTAAACAATGTGTGGTCTTAAATTATAAAGATAAAGATTCTAAATAGACAACAGGGAGAGATACACCAGAATTTTTAAATCACAATAAAAAGGCAGGGGGGAGGCCGCAAAGAGAGAACATTATCACAAAGAGACACTAAGTGATCACAAAATGGTTACAAAGGGACCAAACAAGATGCTAAATGACTACAAAGAGACACAACATGGCCACAAAGAGACGCAAAATGGCTACAAAGAGACACAGAAGAACTAAAAAGAGACGTGAAACTGCAACAAAGGCACACAAAACGACCACAAAGAGGCACAACACAATCACAAAGAGACGTAAAACGACTACAGAGCCAAACCAGCCGATACAAAACAAAACAAATCAACTACAAACACACTAAAAAAAACAGTGAGAACAGGACTACAAAAAGACACAAAACAACCACAAAGGGATGCAAAACGGCTACAAAAGAGACTCATAATACAACACAACCACAAAAAGACACAACGCAACCATAAAGATACATAAAACAACAACAAAGAGACACAAAACAAGCACGATAAAAAAAAAAAAACCTGGTTGTTCATTTATTTGGCATGCATCTATTACACTGGATACACACTGTAACTCTTAATAATGTACAGTTCATTACTATCGAGAACCGGGGTTGTAGATTTCAGTCTGAACACACTTAAAACTCATTTTACAAAATGCTCCCACCTTCTTGAAAAAGTCTCAAAACCCGCCCCCTGATTTTAGGATCTTCAACTCCAATCACATCACTGTCGATTACAGTCTTTTCACGCCCGGATCTTCTGCCCTCAAGTACAAAAATCCCCAAAACACTGCAGCAGCTGCAGCTCCATTGTCTGCACCGCGAGAAGGAAAAAAGAAAAAAAGAAGAGGGAACAGTCGCCAATAAAAATAGAGTCGAGTTTCATCTGGCCGCTGTTTCTATCGTCCTCTGTCGGGCGATGTAATGTACTGTTCTGAAACTCAATTATTGATGTCGTTTAGCCAGCGATAAATAAAAAAAAAAAAAGCACAGGAAGTGTTTGTGCGATGAATAAACAGAGGGACTCTGGCTCGCCGCTCACAGACAGGAGGAAATGTGCCGCGTGGATCTGCTGCTCGGGGAATGGCAGTGATGCACACTTTCACACCCAGCGTGTAGCGCCGCAGAACCGTGGATCTGTGAACCGCAAACGTCTGTTGACACGTAAATCTGTCAATTCTCAACATAACACGAAATCCCTCAAGCCAGTTGGTGTTCTGTGTTGGCGCGGGGAGACGCTGTCGCTTCACTATGTCGGCCCCGTCAGCTCAAGGATGTACTTTTACTGCGTTTTGTCGTAGTTCAGCAGCTCATTCTGTCTCGTCTCAAAACTGTCTATTTTTATTAAAAAAAAAAAGAAAAAGGAAAAGAAGGGGGATATGATGATATTCCATTCAAATAAAACACACAACCACCTGTACCATATCAAAAGACCCATGCCCATACAACACTCTTACTTTTCTATGAACAACAATTTGTGCAGAATAGGATTTCTCAACGACAAAGTTCAATTACATCGACTCCTTCTCCCTCGTTAAAAAAAATAAATAAATAAAAAAATGTTAGAAACAAGATGTCTTCCTGTTTCACTGAGAAGTCTTTGATTATTGAGCCACAATCGGCTTCCAAACCAGTTGTGCTTCCTCTCGTACAAAAACACATGTTAAACCCAGATTTACACAACAGACACTTTCCCCCCCGTCAGTGGATGAACGTGAAAGCGACCTTCTGCACTGTGAAGGTCAAACGTCAAGGGGAAGTGACATCAAGGGTCACATGCTTTCTCCACCGAGTCTCTGGATGATGTTGACGTTTGCCCTGTGAATGTCCCTCTTCTTCTTCCTCCTCCTCCTCCTCCTCCTCCTCCTCCTCCTCTTCTTCATACACTTAAAGACTTTAACTATTACTCAGGGAAACAATCCAAACTGAACCCTTTTCACACACTTCATTTAAAATAAAAAGCAGCCGATTTGGGAGCAAATGGTCCAATCAGGCTCCAGGAAAGGGAGCAACTTCAGTGGTGTGAAACGGGATCGTCAACACAATAAAAGGTAAGGGTGTAAGAAGATATTGATACATTTAGTACCGTAGTATTATGCTTTGTGACACTGAATCTATTCTCAAAAACAATGTGTTGATTTTTAATTAAGAAAAATGTGTCAATGCAAAGATTTGTGGCAGACAGTGGTTAGTTTTCTTTTTATAAATAGTAAAAAGGGACTGTACTTGTATGGCTCTTTTCTAGTCGTCCGACCACTCAAAGCGCTTTAACACTTCATGATTCATCATCCACCCATTCACACCTGTTCATCCACCCATTCACACCTGTTCATCCACCCATTCACACCTGTTCATCCACTCATTCACACCTGTTCATCCACCCATTCACACCTGTTCATCCACCCATTCACACCTGTTCATCCACCCATTCACACCTGTTCATCCACACCTGTTCATCCACTCATTCACATGCTGATGACAGGGTGCCACCTGCCCATCCAGACTACCTAACATTCATACACGCAGAAACAGCCTCAGGAGGAATTTTTGGGGGTTTAGGTGTCTTGCCCAAGGACACATCGACATTCAATCAGAGGATCGAACGGCCGATCCTCTGATTGAAGGACGACCCTGCTCTACCACTGAGTCACAGTCGCTCCATAAACACTGAATGCTGGAGAGCAGTGTTGTAACCTCATCGTCAGCCATGCGACTCTTTAGCGTAATGGTGGTGAATGGAAATAGGAAATGGACTTTGCATTTATATATATATCGCCTTTCAAGTCTTCCGACCACTCAAAGTGCTTTGAACACACATACGCTTTGGGGGTTCAGTCAGGTGCCAACCCGTTCTTAATAATGTCCAGCAGGGGGCGTCTCCTTTGGTTGGTAGAAGTCTATGAGAAAATGACTCTACTTCTCTCTTGATTTATTCCCTCAGTAAACATTGTAAACATGAGTTTATGGTCTCAATCTCTAGTTTCAAGTCTTCTTCAATACAGCATGATGTTCATTTAGTAAATGATGGTCCATTTAGAGTCAAACAGACCATAAAGCAAGGCTTGGCTACCTTGTGATTGACAGGTAGCTACCACAGCATTGCCCGGTCTCGTCAACCCCTAACCCTTTCACATTGGGTTTTCAGTTCACAAAAGTTACTTTAAAACATTTTTGGATATCTTAATCAGCGTTCAGTTGTACTTGGCTCCACTGTCTCGTGTCACTTCTTGTTGCAAAAACTCAAGATGGCAAAGGCAAAGAGAATTTGAGGCCTTAAAAACAGCACAACCGACGGGTGATGTCACGGTGACTACGTCCACTTCTCATACACGGTCTATGGGTTCAGTACCTTGCCCAAGGACACTTCCACATGTGGACTGGAGGAGCCAAGAATCAGCCCACATATTTTCTGAGTAACACCGCTTACAGTCTCACAACAACAACATTGTGATATACTCAATCGTGACCACTGTATGATGACAATTGTTTCGCCAGGTTTTTTTTCCAATAACAAGTCCCAGTAAAAGGTCCGATATACAACGAGGCCTCGTAACATGTGGGCAGTGTGGGTGTAACACTCCAGAAGAAATCCCATCTCAAAACGCAAGCAACCAAATTCAGAGATACATCGCTGGACAGCAACATGGCGTGTGGTCCAAAGACAGACAGACGAAACACAAACTGGCAGGGCCGAGCGTCACCATACCAGTGTTGGCAAGTCTTTTATCATGTTTGCCATGAACGGATCCTGCAATATGTGGCATCGTTTAAAAACAATATCACCCACCACTGTGACAGAAACAGCATGTACGCCTGCTCTGACGAAAAAGTCTTCCCGCATGATTTCAGGAAGATGACAATCACACTGTTTCCAGACAAACACCTCAGTCCAACAAGGTGAAATGACCTCGTTACTTTGTGGCCCGAAGAGGCAACAGAGCCGTTCCTCTCTCGGCCCCCGTAAACAAATCCACCAGCTGACAGGAAACGCAGAGGGCCGCAGCGTGAACTCACCTTTTAAGTTTTTCGGGTTGTTCTGTTTGGTGCGCGGCATCTTTCCGCCCTCAGTTCACAGGTTGCATCTTGGCGAAATTCGCGAACGTTGGACCTCGAGAAGCGTCGACTCCCGAGCCACAGGGTTCATCTAGAGAAAACACACACACACACACACACACACACACACACACACACACACACACACACACACACACACATACACATATATGTTGAGTCAGAATGAGCCACACGTGACCTCCCGCAGATCAATAAGGCACTGATGCTGGCCTCGCGGCGAGCGGAGTCCCCCCGCTCTCGCTCGGCAGCAGCCAGGGAGTCCGGGACGGAGTCGCTGATTGAGTTTATTCCTCAAACAGGTGCCACGAAGCGAGGCTGGGCTTTTCATTTCCAGCCTCTGCCCTCCGAGCTGCTGTGCAATAATGTGCAGTGCGGCTCGGGCTACCGTCTGTGGGAGGAGGTGTGAATGTACCCCCCCCCCATCCCCAAATATCAATATAACCTCTGCAGCAGCTGCTATCTGCCACTCTGATCTCAAACAAAAAGGCGGAGGATCGGCCGTTGTGTACGACCAATCTGACATGTCAGCGGCTGATGCAGGGGTGCCCGCTCTTCGCGTTGACGAATGTGTGGGTCCCATGTGTGTGTGTGTGTGTGTCTGGGGACGAGCACTCCGGGTGGGTGGCCGCAGGAAGGTTACTATCAGAGAGAGAGAGAGAGAGAGAGAGAGAGAAAGAGAAAGAGAAAGAGAAAGAGAGAGAGAGAGAGAGAGACCTCCCTGGGGAAGTTGGATCACTGCAGAGAGGCAGAACCCAGAGGGGGGGGGGGTTGTTTCCAATTGATGCCCTTATACAAAAAAAAAATGAGTGATCAGAAGCTTAATGTAAGTTTCATGCAAATTCTGAATGGCACAAAGAAAAAAAAGGGGGGGGGGGGTTGAAGGTAAATGTTTCCAACATGTCAAAACCCCAACAGAGCTACGACGGCATGGCATGCAGAAACAACCGCAGAAGAACAGCTCACCTCTGCAGACAAACAATCACAACATCATGAATAAACATCTGATGTATCCATATTTTAACCCCCCCCCCCCTCACACAACACCTCTACCTCGCGCCAGGAGCGATGCACGTTGCAGAAAGCTTCAGGAATCAGTCTTTGTCCCCCCACCACCATGATTACATAACACTTACTACAACCGGATGATGATTTATTTTTTTTTGCTCCATACAGTGGTACATGTGGCGCTTTGGCAATGACATCACCTCACGGCGGATTTCGGTGTATGGAGTCTCGCGCACGCGTGTGTGTGTGTGTGCATGAGTGCGCGCGTGTTGGTGTGTGTGTGTGCACGGCGGCTGCAGCAGGTCGCAACGAAAACACATCCAGGTCGGGGAAGGGGAGGAGAGGAGAGGGGGGGTTGGAGTCACACGATTAGGAAACGCGCGTCTCACCTGTGATGCGCAATTCAGTTTCGGTTCAGGGATCGACGGCGCGGATGATGAGGCGGAGGAGAGGAGAGGAGGAGAGGAGAGGAGAGGAGGAGAGGAGAGGAGGAGAGGAGAGGAGAGAGACGTGCACATTTTTGTTTCCTCTGGCGCGTCAGTCAGTCGGTCTGCCAGCCCGTCTGTGTGTGTGTGCGCGCGCGCGCTTGCGTGTGTACCCACCGATATTTGAGGAAACACCCTGATACTGAAGCGAAGATATAAAAAAATGAACACACACACACACACACACACACACACACACACACACACACACACACACACACACACACACACACACACACAGGTGACTCAAGGCTGTAACGCTATGTCCTAACACGGGCAGACTGGAATGCACTCGCAGGTGACTAATGATGATTTCCGCTCACACCTGAGGATCGACCAGCGGCATATTATGTAAAAGAATAATAAATAAATAAATAAATAAGCAGGGCAGCGGCGGGGCGGCAACGCACGCACAGTCACACGCATTGTCTTGGAGTGTGTGATATAATCAATAAGATTCAATGGAAGAAAATGGAAATGTGGAGTGATGCTGCACAGATTGTTGTTGTTGTTGTTGCTGCTGCAACGGGAGATGAGCGGCCGCTTCATCGTGACAAACAGGAGAGAGACACAGAATAGGGATTTAACCGCCTGCAATGAAGTCAGCAAAAAGCGATGCGTGGGAATAGCGTATATGTTGTGCCTGTTGCAACACGTGAACGCCCTGTGCGCGAGGGAGGAGCCAGGGAAAACCCCTCCGCGTCTCTGCAGACGGCGCTCCAGCGGGACACTTCCACCGTGTCCAACGAAACGCCCGCCGCGGCCGGGAAACATTTTCCTGCCGCCACACATGCACATTGTATTTATATATATCAGCAGCAGTTGGCGATGACAGTGACCACGCGAACACACAAAAGAGGGGAGGGGGGAGACGGGGACGGAAATAGCTTGTGGCTTACCTATAACGTACAAAAAAAACAAATAGATTGAGCAACAAAGAGCGCCGTGTAGAGGGAGCTCAAGTTGCCTCCTCGAGAGCACGGTTTGCTGCAGAAGTCCAAAACAACACTGCGCCAAAAAAAAAAAAAAAAAAGGGAAAAAGAAAGAAACCGGTGCCGGTGCCGGCCTCCTGCGGGAACAAAGTACACTTCACGGACGCGTTAAAGTTCGCGGCAGGCTAGAACCGGACGAGACACACCGCGGACACTGATAAAAGCATGTCCGACTTCTCTCCGGCTGCAGCTCCCGACAGACAGCGACCTATATCCCGCTGACAGAACCCCGCCACCGGGCAGCGGCGGCTCGCGGCTCCAAAAACACAGAGGGGGGAGAAACAAATCAAGCGCACTCAAAGTGGATTTATTAATACTCACAGGTGCAGGGTTGTAACACACCTTTTAGTGTAAGGAGGAGGTGGGGGGGTACAGCTCTGTATTTTCTCCCTTCACCTTCTCTCTCACTTTCTATTGCAGGAAACAGACAGGCCCACTGACGTCAACGGGGGTCCCGTCTCCGCCTCCCAGCCACGGGGTGTCCTCTCCGAGCAGCGGGGGGCTCCCGACGGCCGGTTGCGCCACCGCAAGGACGATGACACCGAAGCCAAAATTTCACCCGCGTGTTTTTTTCCCTGCTCTCGTTGCGCTGCACCTCCTCCTTCCCCCGCGCTGGGGACTGTATTAATCGTGTCTCGTCGCTTCTGGAGGAGCCACAGGTCGTGTCGTCTGTCGCGACGCCCCCTAGCGGACCCCCACACACTCGCTCCTCTGCACATACTTTAGGACTGACGGTTTTCCCGGAGGTTCCTTGTTGTCAGGTCACGTTGTGCCCCTCCGCCACTACCGACCGGGCTTTCCCATGCACAAACCCGCAGCAGGCTCACAACAGCGGGTCTTTTTTTCTTTTCTTTTTTTTTTGCACCAGAACCGGTGCTCGTGGGGATGAATAAGAAGAAACAAGGGTGACCTCTGTGGCCCCCTTTGGTGCTAAAGAACCACTCAAACTACTGCTATTCACGTCCTCGACTTGTTCATTTCACCAGCTTGGCTTTATTTGCAATAATGGTGATTAAGAAAAGTAGACCCGGGTGGATTTGAGTTTCCCAGGTAGGCTCACAGTCCAATCCCTTTTATGGATTTACATGAGTTAAATTCTAATAAGGTCTACTACCCAGTAGAATTAAATCTACCAGTATAATTAAAATCATGGGAGTTAATTTAATTTATATAAAAAGTACCCTGTAAGGTACCTTTTAATCTGTGAGAAGGAATAACTGACCGTCACAAACCAGTGTGACTGAAATTACCTTGAGCACATTATATATTTATAACGTAGACATAGGCACATGAAAATGTCTCTTCCCCCACCCACCTTGTTGAACAAGCTAGCAAAACAAATCTCCATAAGAAAAGTGTGCAAGCTAATGTTACCTTGCAGGTTAGCTAGCAATGAGCTACGCTATCTAGCTACTGTTAGTAGCACACACGGAAATGGGGACGCTCTGTGAACAGCTCGCAAACTTACCCCCACGTGTTAAGTTTGACTGTTTGATATGCTGAAAAGGGTTTTTCAGAATCACTGCCAACATTTCGTGAAAGTTAGCGAAACGAAACTTGTTTTGCAGCCCATCCCTGAAGAGGCTAAGAGGCTAAAGGAGCTGGCTATATCCGAAGCAGACAGTGATACTTTGTTTTTATAAGCAAAATAAGAGTTAGTTAACGGTGAACAAATGCGTATTAACATTAGCCTAAAATGAAAATTACTTTTACTACCTTACCTTTTTTTGACAGCTCTCAAATTGAATGACAGGTGATTTCAGCAAATGTTTCCCAATTATGCTAAGGCTGACATCAGTAGTACTTTGTGGTACTTCACAAAATGAACCAGTCTCTAGGTCTAGCTCTCTTTGAGTAGGCTACACATATAGAGTCAAATGACCTTTGTGAATTCACACTCACTGTTACACTTGTGTTCCCCCCACGTCAACTCATATTTTCCACAGCAGCTTTATTTTAGCGAGCCGTTTGGGCCGTTGGCTCAAAGCTATCGAAAAATCTATAGCTTTGAATTTCTTGCCCAGTTTCACCTTTGCTTCTAACAAACATGTGACAGCACCATGAAACAAGACCCCCCCCCCCCTCCCCACAATGCAACATGTTTTCACAACCCACAGGTCAAAGACAAGTGTTTGAAAATGAGACAATTTCCCCTTTCAAACACCTGAAATGGGTTGATTATAATCTCACACATTTGATCATACTTCATTTTCTTGATATCGTCGCGTCAGTGGCAGCAGGAGAAACCGGTTGCCTGGGTGATCTGGTGCGTCTAGCACCAAGAGGACACCGTGCTGCTATTTTTACCCTCTTGTCTGTAGTCCTCTAATCACCAGGAGCGTGAGTTGGTCCAGCAATGATGACACGTCACCGAGACGATGAAAAGGTCACGCTATTTTTTGCACACGCGGTCAGAAAATAGCTCTCAAATAAATGCGTTTCAATGAATTCAAAACTTTCCACGCAAAGAAAATGTGTTCGCGGATCAACAACAACGGCACGGTATAATTAGCACATGCTCGACAGGCTATTTTAGTTGAAAACAGGCTCATTTGTATCGATTTGCATGCTTTGGCATGAGATGAGACGACCCAGATTACTGAACCCGCAGTTTTTTAAAGTTTCACATTTTTCATACCAAGCTGCAGCTGCTGCAAAAGCTGTCTCTGAGAGACACAACTTTGCTGCAGTGAGGCAGATCTACCCATTAATAAGTGATTGTGTGACATCCACCCACCTTCATATCACAGGCTTCCTGCAGACTTCCTGCTTTATGACTCACCTGTTTCAACTGCAACAACATAAAATGGCACATTTGAATAATGGAACTTTTTTTTTTTTTTTTTTTTGCGCAAGTATAGGAACGAGGTGTTGTCTTTTCACAGCCAGCGATTTGAACATTGATGCAGTGTTTCTGTCCATTTATGGAATTTTTTATTTTTGTATGCAATGAATGAGAGGTGTCGATGATTTCGTGCACGTACGTTTTTTTTTCTTTCATTTTTCTCTCAAATACAACAAAGCTTTCTGACAATTAAAATGATCTAAAATGGCAACAGAGGCTTCTGTGGTTTTTTTTTTTTTCTGAGAGTGAGACACTGCTCCGTGCTTTCACTGCTGTCTGTACGCCCACATAAAAATTTAGATGTTTTTGGTTTTTTTCAGCGCAGGATGAAAAAAGGCAAGAAGGGGGAGGGAGTGTGTGTAATGTGAAAACCTTTTTACATAACCGCATTTTTCCTGAGAAGACAACTTGTTTGGTTTGACCTAATGCAATGCAGAGAGTAAAAACAACTGCTTGTTAGTTGAGCCTTTAGCTGCCACTCTGTTTGCCAAAGTCAACGCGAGCAGCGATCAGATCTGAGTTCCTTTGTGGTTGCAGCTGGACTAGATCCATTTATGTCTTTAGGGTTCTGCAGAAAATGCGGTTCTGCTCTGGAAGTGTTTGTAGATTTATTGAAATGAAGTCTGGAGGGGAGGGAGAGGCGCTGCTCTTCTCTCCTAACAGTTCCCCTCTTGGAGAAAATATCATGGCTTTCCATTCCTGCATGGCACATTTTGCAGTTCACAATAATAACAGTGGCAGGTAACACTTCAAATGAGTGGTCATTATTTAAACAATCGGCCTTTGATTTTGGTCCTCATCGCTCGGCAACCTCCGGTTCTGAAAAGTGAAGCCAATGCGGAAGTGCCTTAAACTTGCAGTTTTTTTTCCTAATGGCCATCAGGGGGCGACTCCTCTTTCAGATTGTATAGTTGTTGTTTTAGCTCCACCCTCTTCTCTCACTTCTGGTTGCCAAAAAACCCCCCAAAAAAACAAGATGTCAACGGCCAGAAGCCGAAATGGCGAATCCAAGGCTTCAAAACTTCCCGGTGACTACGTTCTCTTCTTATATACAGTCTATGATTGTTTTTCTCTGCAGTTCATTGCTACTACTGTTGTTTGTCTGCTCTGTACACAACTGTCAACTGTTGCTCTTTCTGCGGTTTCTTCCTTTATTCGGGGGAAGTTTGTCCTCGTCTGAATCGGTGCGGTATTGCAGTCCAAGGTCAAAATACCTCGTCCTCCGCGACGGAATTTACAACCGGATGTAGCGCGTAGTAGATGCTGCTCGCATTACGGGAATAATTCCGTAAAATAGTAGACGCAAAATTCATTTTTATTTCATACGTTTCATTGCATCGCCACATAGCAAACAGATCACCGTGCGTGTTGTCTTCTGCCGTCCAGCAGGTGTTGTCCGTCTGCCCGATTCCCCTTTGAATACAGCGTTGGACTTCCATCAGTACAGTAATAAAATCACAGTCGTATTAAAGAAGGGGACTTCCTCAACTGCCCACAAAGCACTGTTAGTGTACGGCAGCCGGGGCTATTAATATCCTGGAGTGGTTACAGAAAATAAGCACAGCTGCCCGGGTGAACATGTCTTCCCAAACAATAGCCTCTTATGTGAAGGGGGAAGGCACTGCTGTTTGTGTCCTTACGCAACTGATATTCATGGAGGGGGGGGGGGGGATTCTTGTTCTGTTTTTTTTTCTATCTTTGTTTCCCCTCGCATCAAAAATAGATATTTATTGAACGCGACCTTGTAAAGAAAGACAGTATTCACGAGGGAGTGCCTGAGTGTCCTATTTCTCCTGGCGCACAGTGAGGCGTTTTGGATAAAGATTGATGTTGCTGAAGTATTTATAGGGCGGCATCCTTTCATCACACTTTTCTTTTCTTTTTTTTTATTCTTTCCTCCGTACGCTTCCTATTGCTGCAGATTTACAAGAAACTGGCCACAAACACCCCGTATAAACACGACACAATGGTTTTGACACCCAAGCTGTCCCGCGGAGATAAGCTCTACCTTATACACACATACACACACACACACACACACACACACACACACACACACACACACACACACACACACACACACACACACACACCACACCAGACAGCCTTCCCTTTAAACGCAGACGTAGAGCGCAAACAGACGCTCGCCTCCCCAACAAAACCTATATTTCAGGATTTTCAATTTAGAGGTACCACGCATGGTCGTGGAAGGTAAATTATGCGGCTATGATGTCCACTGCTCTCGGTGTGAGTTGTATCATTAAAGGGCGTCATTAATCATCAGCGCAAACAAAGGGGGTTCAAGGGTAAGACTTAGTCTGGGCAAAATGTCTGTTTCTGTGTATTCTCCACGTCACCGTCACAAGACATCGCTGGATGCTTTGTTTACACCGCACCATATGATGTTACATAACCGAGGCTGTTGCCGTGGCAACGCCGAGACTCCACCCCGCACCCAGCCCCCCGTAGACGCTCATACATGTAAACACACACACACACACACACACACACTCGGGCAACAGGACAGTCGGCGACCACATGACCGGTTGATTTAACGCCGGCCCGATGCCCTCTGTTAATGAGATGGCGTCCCTCCGGTGTCCGGAAATCTTGTTTCCTGAGAGATGTTTTACATTCACCGCTATGATGATCCACCCCGGTGTTGTTCTATAAACAAATTAACCACATTTTATTGCTCGCACTCAAAACAATCCCGTTATTTGTGGCCGCGCATCAAAGCGCATGCAGGCCCTGGCCCAGGTTCGAGCGCAGCACAATGTGTGCGTTTGTCTGCGGCTGAATGGCGACAGTGTGAGTCGCCTTTCATTACTCTGTGCGAGCAATCAGCTCCACTAGTTGAATCCAAGGTCAGGGAGGCACTCCTGCCTCCCTGAGCCGCACAATAACAACCCCAGGCATCCCCGCGCAAGAGCTGTCTCTTTGTGTTGAAGGGTACGGCGCTGAGTACTCTCTCAGCTCTCGACGTCGTCTCGGAGCTCCATTCACACGCCATCTGACAGTCCACTGAACCGGCCTCCTGGACCAGGAGGCAGAAATAGGATCTGGGCTGTCACCCCCCCACCCCCACCCCGCCGCTGTATCTGCCAGCAAACTGATCAATTAAAAGCCATCTTTTTGTTGTCCCGCTGGACAGTTCTTTCACCCGTCTCCAGTTTCAACAGAAAGCAGTCCAAAAGTATGAAGGTGACAACTGCAATGCTTCTTTACATATTTCATATAACGGCGTGCCACTGAAAGGATTACCGTAGTTTACAGAAAGTACACTCTCAGAGCGGGAGAAATCCAAATCTGTTGTCTTGTCACTTTGGTTCACACGACAATTTCTCATCATCAAGTTGATGGTTTGCCATGAAGTTTTGTCCAGACATTCATGGTTTCCGGAGGATGAGTCCTACTGACATCGGTGATCCCACGACTTTACACCAAGCGCCACCAGTGGGGTCGAACTTTTCACATATTCAGTTGAATTTCTCAACATCTGCTGAATGGATTGTCGGGATGTTTTGTGAAGACATTCGTGGTTTCCAGAGGATGATCCCTAATGACTCTAATGATCCCCTGAAGTTTCCCTCTACCGCCACCGTGAGGTTGACATTTTAGGTTTGAATTAAAATGTCTCAAAATCTATTGGATGGATTGCCATGAAATTTAACTAAGACATTCACGTCCCCTTCAGGATGAATTGCAACCACTTTGGTGATCCCGTAACTTTGTATTTAGCGCCACCATCAGGGGGAACATTTCTCGTTATCCAACGCTATGATCAAGTACCCGCAAAACGAATGGCATTCCCATCAGCCTCAGCTGCAGCCTTCGTTCGGCGGGAATCGTCAAACGTCAGCACGCTCACACACCAAACTAAGATGGCAAACATGGTTGGATGGTTTCAGAACTGGTTCCAGTAGTGTTTCCGATCAGCAAGATTCAGCAAATTAAATCAGGTGTGGAAAGGGTATGCGTGTATAATCTGTTCTCACATGCATTGCATGTTTCAGTACCAGGGAGAGCATTTTCACATGCATATAAAAAAAAAAAGGAAAAACCACGAACTCTCAAGGTCTTGCAGACGTCTTCTGGCGTGTTGGGATCCTAAAATCGGTCCCAAAGCATGCAGCCAACACAGATCCAGAGATGCTTATCAATAAAAATAAAATAAAAAGAAGCAGTGTGTATTATGTGTGTGTGTGTGTGTGTGTGTGTGTGTGTGTGTGTGTGTGCGTGTGTGTGTGTGTGTGTGTGTGTCTGTGTGTGTGTGTGTGTGTCTGTGTGTGTGTGAGCAGCCGTGATTGTTGGCCCTTCCAGGGAGAACATTTGACAGTATTCTCATGTCATCCATCATGGCTACGCAGAGCTGTGCAGTGACTACATGATGGCGAGTCAGCTGACTTTGTTTCACCTCTGGGCAAATGCAGCACAGCGCGAGATTATACAAACAGTGAATACTTGTGTGTGACTTTGAGGGGGGGTGGGGGTCTGACATTTAGACCTATTTCATATGGAGATTTGGTTTGTGTAAATCTTCTTGGTTAAAGCCGGAATCCACTGGAGCTAAAGCCACTTTTAAGGCCCGACTTTGGGCATCGTACCGTCTGTGGATTTGATGTTTAATCAGTGGAGCAGAAGTGGAACATTTTTACGCCCGACACTAATCACTGCCGAGAAAATCACTTTGCCCGATGCCAGCTTTTGATGCTGCACTTGTTCTCGGAAAAAAAGTATGGCTGAGGTAAACACCGTTTCTGTTCCCCGGCGGCTCGGTCCAGCTCTCAGTGCCCTGCGAAATGAGCCCTTAGGAAAAAATGTACTTCCCCTTCCCCCCCCCCTGTGCCCATGTGACATACTTATTGTCCAGAGAGAGAAGAAAAAAAAAAGAAGTGATTTAAGCCACTCTTTAAAGCACATCCAACATCCTTGCCCTGCGTTGACTCACTGCCAGTGGATCTTTACTACAGTCCAGCTGAGTTTCCATTCAGCTGCAGACACAGAACCTGCAGACCGGCGTCCGAGCCCGGAGCTGCGATGACATCCCCGCGGCATCGCCACTCGTAGGATGTGGGGCCAGCGAGGCCAGACTGAAAAACCCTGGATCATGAAGGAGGGGAATGTTTTTTTTTTTTGGGGTGGGGAGAAGCCTGGTGTTGTGTCAACATTTCCAGTGACGTTACCACGGGAGGGAAAAATCCCTGCTGTTGGGAAGGCCCGGGCTGCACTAATAAGGGAAAATGCTTTGAGTGTCTGCTTGTATGACATTAAATGCGATATTATGAGAGGAGAAATTCAATAATTCCATTCCAGGGTGGAGTAGAAAAGGAATATTAGAGCTGTTTTCTGTATTACTGTTACTAAAATATGCATAGCAGTGCTTAAAAACCCTGCTGTATCTACCATTGAGGATTTGGGAGGTTGAAACCAGCTGGACAGGGTGGTATTAGGATACATTGGTGTGTAAAGTTCTTGTTAGGTTAACTACTAGTTTCAAGCTAGTGATTTAGTAAATCAGGTTGCACCATTCAAACTTGTGTCTTAGCTAGTAAAGACTAAGTGATGTGTGAATCCGTTGCAGTTTTAGTGGACAGGCAAAAGGGACAGTTCACCCCAAAATCAAAAACATGTATTCGTCTTCCAACCCGTAGAGCCATTTATCCATCCAGATTGTTTTGGTGTGAGTTGCCTAGTTTTGGAGATATTGGCCGTAGTGATGTCTGTCTTCCCTCGAATATAATGGGACTAGATGGCACTCTGCGATAAAGAAAATACATTAGAAAAACTTATGAATGTTGCAAACTAATTCTAAAATTATATCATCACAACTATATATATGTATATATATGTATATATATATATACATATATACATATATATATATGTATCGGGGAATTGTTGGTAACACTATTTGGAGAAAAGCGAGATGGTCAACACCCCTGATGTTCCCTAAATGGTCGACCGTCATCAGGCGGCTGGTCTATTTTATTTGCACAACAAAGGGTTTAAATGTTACAGCACTTTAATTACATTTTTTTTACAAAAAAAAAAAAAAGACTAGAAAAAGGAAAAGTAGCATTTGAACACTCAAAAATTCAAACTCAAATATATATATACATATTTTTTAAATGTAATGTTTTGTAGACATTTTAGTCTTACAATGCAGTAAAATCAAATACAATTTGGGCAGTAGTGTTCCAGGCAGAACAGCAGGGACCACCCTGCATGCACACACACCTACACACACAAACGCACACACACACACACACACCTACACACGCACATGCACACACACACACCTACACACGCACACGCACACACACACACACACACACACACACACACACACACACACACACACACACACACACAGAGAGATCTCAGCCTCAAAGGGTCTGGGCTGAGCACAAACACCCCTGCATCACTTCACTGTATCTTTACAGTAAATATGCTCTGAATGTTGTGTAGAGAACCTATAAGGCCCAATGTGATACTTGTTAGACTCAGTGTCTTCAGTTGTTACTGGGTTTAGGCACAAAAATAAGATATGATTTGAGAAAAATAGAAAATAATTACTAAAATGTGCTAAAAATGTATATACTTGTAAAAAGGAGGACACATTTCTTAGTAGCGAGTCATACATTTCTTAAAGATGAGACGGAGTAACAGTAATTTGTGTAACACTAATCCGTGAGCTCACTATTTCATCAAAGAAAAGATTGTAATTACTTCTGGGAATGTTGAAGTGAAAGTGAAAAAGGCTTCTTTTTTTAAACTGGCATGTGTCCCACTTCTTTTTTCAACAACAGCACATGATAAACCAACTTTGTATCTCGAATGTGACACAGCACCTATCAAGTTGTCAAGACCTATCAATGTGTGAGTGTATGCTTCTGAATTCACTCATTACGTAACATTGTTTTTGACACATGGTCTCTTCCATCCTTTTAAATTAGAAATATGCATGGTCTGTTTCCACTTGTTTGCACTCTGAATGCCTGGAAAACATTTGCGGGACGAAGACGAAAAAAAACAAAAAAAAACGGGAAAGAATCATGTCAGCCGTATTGTTTCTACTTTTAGATGCTTCACTGAAGAAAAAAAAAAAGAAAAAAAAGAAAGAGGGCAGGAGACAAAGAAACACGCTGGGGTTTGCTTGGGAATAAATGCTGCATTAGCCTAAAGAAGGGGAGGAGAGCCGGATGCAGCTCCCCTGGTACTTCATACATCGGCTGATTTATGAGTTACACGCAGCACTTAATAACCCTCTGCTGTCCCCGTGGGCCCCGTGGGCCCCGTAGGCCCTGAGGAACGCCAAAAGTAGTCCCGCACCTGAGGCAGAGAGTAAAGAGAGCCGGAGGTCAGTGTGTTGGAGTGTGGGGGTAGGGAGGGGGTGGGGGGGGCATCCAGCGTCAGATATATCAATCTATTAATTGCTCTATGAGTCCAGCGAGGTAAACGTTTGGTGCTCGACTTGGAGATCCACCCTGTGTGTGACACATTAATATTTTCTTATTATTTCTCTATGTTGTACATTTCTATTGTAGAAAGGGAGCAACTAACAAGCAACTAACAATCAACTGTAAAAGTTTTTTCTGATTCTGACATGAATGTAGAGCTTCCTTGCAGGAGAGAGGGAAGGTAAACCTCAAAGAAGGGTGCTCCAGCTTCATCTGTGAGTGAAACCATGAGGGGAGTCGTCACGGAGTGGGAGGACGTAAGGGCCCGGATTGGAACTGGGCCTAAAATTCTGGTTTACTTACTTAGTGTTTAGGTTTTGGAAGGATATCAGTCCTATTGGTTACGATTACAATTGCCACCAGCCCCCTAAAACCCCCTAATCGTCAATGGCTGACATCTGGGAAACACTGTGGCATTGATTAAAAACATGTCGATTAGGCAAAAAACCAACAACATCTGCAGTCAGAAGATCTGACGGGTTGTAAACATCCATCCATCCATCCATTATCCGAACCGCTTATCCTTTTTAGGGTCGCGGGGGGTTGTAAACATGTCAAATCCAAACCATTCCATTTGGAGGTCAAATTCAAAGTCAACGCACCCAGACGGTAATTTAGTCAAGTGCTCTATAAGTACAAGCAATTTAATGTTTAGCCTTTATTTTACTTTCCAAATAGGTTTGGCGGGAACTGTGGGCTTTGTCTACAACAACTTATCTTTTAGAAAAGGATCAGTTCCACATTTTTGGGGAACATGCTCATTCACTTTGTTGACAATCATGTGGGAATGATGTCAATCGTCTCTTCTGACTCTCGGCAAGAAAGCAAACAAGCGTGTATCCACGAAATATTGGACGGACTTACGCATTCTGAAACTTCAGATGATTCAAGTGCTCGGATTACAAGCTCCTATATTTGTCTTGTTTTATTTTTAGCTCGTTGTTTTGCTTCAATTGACTAGTTAAACTGGTTGGTTTCGCTTTGGTGTCATCCCTCAACTGACTGTTATCTGACGTTAACAGGAGAAAACGAAAGTATCTTTGTGACTTATTGTTGACATGTAAAACACAGCGATTCCCCCGAGAGACCCGAGTGTGTGAAAGTAGGTTACTTCTGACGTACCGCTACTGTCAAGGTCACGCAGGAGTACTTCAAATACTTTCTGTAATGCCGTGGATATAAAACTAGATAAGCAAATTGTAACAAAAGTGTATCGTATTTGATCTCAATTGGGAAGACTCAAAAACGTCTGTGACTTCTACTACAGTCAAATCTGATCCCTGTGGACTGGAGACACGGGAATATAAGGGGTTTAAGTGTTTTAGCTGTAATCAAAATCCAATGCAGGCTTTCCCCAGAGCTGCTGCTCTCTCACATCGCCACTGCTCTCCTGATACTACTGGTTTCTCTCTGATAGACAGACAAGTAAAAAATAAAAAAAATAAAAAAATGTGAATTGTTTTCGGATGATGCAGCATTCATACTTGCGTTATGTAAATGGTAAAGTATGAGGGCTGTGACTGTAGTGGACAATCATGAATCATACAGTTGTTACTGTGTTTTTCTTTCTTTTTTTTTTTAGCTCTCTTCCGCCCCCTGTGGACAAAACAAGAAACACATTTCAGCCGGCACTTTCTACACATAGATTAGATCATTCGACCCCCAACACTTTCGTTGTAATACTTAAAGAAGACATGATTTCCAGTCTCTTATGATTAAAAAAAACAAAACAAAAAAAAAAACAGACTTCTTTGTGAATACTCCTTTTTTGTTTTGTTTTGTCGTGGCAGTTTCACAGCATGCACAACACAAACAGTTTTTACTTCATTCTAAGTTCCATAAAGTAAAGTACATTTGCTCAAGTACTTTAAAATAGAACCTTAAATTCTAAATTTGTGTTTCACTTGAGTGTTTTAGTCCCCTGCTACTTGATACTTCCACACTATATTTCCGAGGTAATTATTGTACTATACACAAGACATTGTTATTCACTAAATTAGGCCACCTGACAGTTTGAAAAATGAGTCAAATTAACTCTTTGATGCTTGAAATGTTAGGTTATCTTTTTGTTAACTGTGGACCCTTGGTCTGAAATAGAAGTGAATTAAAACTTTGATTTTTATACTAAAAATGAGTCAAATGAATACGTGCGTGCAGGCTGTTCTCATTCACTGTTCGTATAAAGGAAAGTATGGAAGTAAGGTAATGTGGTGTAGAGAGAGACAAAGTCCACATTAGGAAGAGGTCAAGGTGGCTGGATGGGTCAAATAAAGACAGGACAAGAGACAGTTATTTATGTCCTGTCATGTACGACCCCCCTCGGCTCATAGCATTTTAGCATCTTTCAGCTCATTGTTTGGGTTTTCTACCTCGCAACTTTTTCCGATTTGCTTCACCCACTCGCTTTCTTGGCCGCAGCTCCACCACCTGCTCAGCACTTAACAGGAGAGAGACACAGTTTGAGACTAGCTTCGTGGACAAAGTGGAGCATCTAGCAGCTAAAGAGACAAATATTTCCTTCAGGAGTTGGTGGAGACCAAAAACGGAGCTAAAAGAGAGCGAATGTTGGGCTGGCGTTCGACAGGTGGACGCAAACACGACTTCTAATGAATGATAAAGTTCTCCGTGTCTGCTTAGTGTTTAATTAAGCTACTTAGAAGGTACTAAAAAAACAACCAATTATTGCTGGTTTAACATGAATTCAAATTTAAATTGACTGTGGTGTGTTTGAAGTGAAGTAACACCATCCTCCTCCAACTCCTGGGAGATTTATCAGCACATCCGCGCGTCTCCACTTCTGCTCCACCACTGTGACAACCTGATCTTTGTCTTCACTTCCTGTCGTATTTGATAAGTGCTCTGCGCCGCAGCCCCTGGGCCGACTGTCAGTTCACGCTCACCACGGCAACCGACCAGTATCTAACACTCGAGTCTGATTCTCAGGTCCGTCTACGCAGGATGGAGCATCAAATTCAAACCCAAACAACAGCGGTGATGTGTTCAGGGGGGGCTGGCTTGGGTTTAAGAGCTACTCCTCAGTTGAGTCCCACACCGATGAATTATACATGCCTCGCATCACACCTCCCACGCTCCAGCTTATGTAACGTCAGCCACGCGTGGAGAAGCGTACGAGTACGCGTGTGTCTATGTGGATGTATTTATATCCAGACTGGGATTGAGGGAACGGTGACTCATTCTCCTTGCTCTTTATTTTTACCCCACAATCTGCCCACCCACCCATCGCCTATTTCTAAGAGGAAAAGAAAGAGTATTAGTTTAGACGTTTCCCAACCGCACGATGTTGTTGTAATATCACTGCGTCCTCTTCGCCCCAAAGCGAAGACAGTTTTGCCTCCAAGGATGATGTTGAAAAGAAAATCTATAAAAAAGGTCAACCAGCCTCCTGTAAATAAACAGTGTTGCAGGGTGAACTAGAAAGAGCAAAAGGAAAAGGAGGATTTTCCAGGAAGTTCCTCTACAATCTTTGCTCCTCTCCAGAAACATCAAGGTATTAATAAGCAATATTGAAATTCCTCTATACCGACAGTATTGCTTTCAGAAAAACAACGATATACGAAATTATCATCCTCAAAAAATCAGAGGAGAGAGATATAAATATAAGTGGCCATAATGTATAAGCGATATTTTACAAATGGGCATGCCGAGATCAAGAAATCCAATGACTCAACTGGTAGTATTTGCCTTTGTACAGTCGCACCTCCGATGACGTTGATGTTTATAGTCCGTTTTTCTAACTGTACATCCTTCTGAGCAGAATTTCTTCCATAAAAATATTTAAAATAAGGTTTAATTGATTAAATTATGCAATAAATACATAAAATGCATCCACATCCAGGCCAGAAATCATCGTGATTACATGATTAATTAACTTTCGTGTCTTTAAAACTTACCGCAAAAACAAAACTTTGAACATTTAGGACAACTAATTAACTTCCACCTACGGTTCCATCACGCGGTGGAAACCCCCAGAACAGCCACTAAATGGACCTCGCAGAGAGATTGTTCTGTCAACGCCACGATGACGTCACAAGAAGTGTTTCCTTGGCTGAGTCGTATGATTTCCGATCAAAAGCCAAACACCTACAGTCACAAAGGGACTCAACACACTCACTGAATGCTGGGGAGATTTACTTAAAACAAACATAATGAGTTTCCTCAAATGAACCGTGGCCATGTGGTTAATGGGCTGTGGAGGTCCTGACGGTGCAACCCGAAAGAAAGTAATGGAGGGCGGGTGTCAGCTGCGGAAAAGAGAGACAATGGAGGCACATGGGCCGGCTCGCACAGCCCAAAGGAGCCCAGGTGAGTTTATTCAGCCGACGGGCCTCCAGAGGCAACCAATGATCTACTGCGGTCGGCCAGGACAGCCTCCAAGAGAGTGGGAGGGGCGTCACTGTAAATGGTCAGTCAGTAATGACAACACTAACAGATTTAGTTTCATTTATGGATTATTTTTGAGGAGGTTTTGATAAGATTTTCACCAGGCTCACCTATTTAAAAAGGGGTACTCAAGATATTTAAATTCAAACTTTCATAAAGTGGGTCGACTGCAAGACAAATGAGTTTCACATCTATATAGCCATTTCCACTGGCCTCAGATGAGGAGAAAACATCTTGGAGGTGTAAAATTGGTGGTTTCCTTTTGATTGAGTCCCAAAAAAATTGCTTTTAATTCATAGGAATGCTGTAAAGCTTTGTGTAAATATCTGCGAGGATACTCTTAAATCAAATTTGTTCAATGAAAAGAAATGAACCGTTAGCTCCCTAACATTTTAGATTTAGTAATAGTATTCTTTTATCTGTGATCACATGATTAAGCTAGTGTATAACTACATGCCTCTTCACTGAAGCTGCAAACACAGAGTGAAGTAAACTCCATCCCCTCCCTACGCTTCCTCCGACAAGAACTGATCATATTTGGTGCATAGTTAATACTTTAAGAGACTGCAGTCAGCACAAATAAGGCGTTATGTTTTATTACATAATGCTACACCCGCCCGAAAACTCTCACCCGGAGCTCAGCAACCTGCGGGCTCGGTTTACACCTGCCGGCGCATCACTGTCACATTCCTGCTCAGTACCGCTGCGCTAATCAGCGTTTACCTCCAAAACCAACTCCGGTGGAAAGGTCAGCTTCCCAGCCGGCAGACTGAGAGTAATGGCCGCGGATAAAAGTGCTCCCATCCCTCCCCAACGCTGAGGGAAAGTCACAGTATGACTTTCGGACGAAGTCCAGATCAGCGGCAACATCTCAGCGGTGGCTTGTTATCGCCACCAACCCCGTGTGCTCCATCAAAATGTCACGGCCCGGGCCTGGCAGGAAGGCTGAGGTCCGGGCATGCAGGTCTGGAGGGGGCCTGATAGGCAGCCACCATTGTCCCCCTCCATCTTGAACAATGCCATCCGCCCTGTCTGTGGCATTTTACTCGTTAGCCATGTGCTTCAGGGCCAAAAGGGTGGCAGGGCCTAAAGGGTGGCAGGGCCTAAAGGGTGGCAGGGCCTAAAGGGTGGCAGGGCCAAAAGGGTGGCAGGGCCAAAAGGGTGGCAGGGCCTAAAGGGTGGCAGGGCCAAAAGGGTGGCAGGGCCTAAAGGGTGGCACGTCCCCATTCCAAAAATAGCAGCAATCTATTGATTTGTTATGCCACATTTTAACCATTTATGATGTACATTTTATTTTTGCCAAGAAGCAGTCTCCATCCCCCCTACCCACCTTCAGAACTTTCCCAACCCGCCCCTGTTACATAACTGTTCTGGTAGGACGTCACGCTCGGCGAAACCGTCCTGAAGAGCAGGGACAACAAACGTCTTTTACGGTGGCAATCCATTATTGATGAAGATGAAGCTTGTTTATAGCACAACTCGTTTAGATCAAGAACCCACCAGACTCTCTCTCTCTCTGGTAGTTATGAAGCGAGCGCGTTGCATAACAGAGCGGATGGAGGAGGAAACCCTTCAGTCTTGTGTCTGAAAAGCATCCGACACGCTCGCCGCGCGCCGCGCGATGCTATCTCGGGCCGCGAGACGTGTTCCGTCTTATCATCACAATGTTTAAAAAAAAGAAGAAGAAGAAGAAGAAAAAAAAAACGTGTCATCCTCAAAAAGACGCAGTCACATCTGATCTGGAGGAGATTGTTATCGCGGCGTCAAAATCGCTTTTGGTCCATCTGGAAGAGAAAGAGAGACAAGATCCTGTCAGAAGGGAAGAAGAGGGCTCCTCAAAAAGCTCAGTCCACTCAAAAGGATGGAGGACATTTGCATACAGGAACGTGCCTGCCTAAAAGATTTAGAGGGACCAGGGCTGCTGGTCCAAATCCCGGTTAAAAAAATGCCACAAGTTAACTTCTTTTAAACGTCACATCCTGGTCCTCCTGGATCATTCTGTTAAATTAAAATGTCTGCTGCCTCTTTTCAAACTGCCGTTTTAGGGCCTGTCTCTGGGCCCATTGTTTGTTGTCCGTATGCATCGATTTTGGTGGCAAATGAGTTTCCCCATCGGGGATTAACACAAGTTTCCTGATCTAATCTAAACAAGAACGCTGTGATCGACTGGTGAGCGGTCCAGGGGGACCCGGCCTCTCTGAGCTTTGATGGACTCCGGTCCTCCGGGACCCGGCGTGCGCATGATAAGAGGGTACATCCGTAGATGGTGGATGTCGAGTAGCTGGATAATTACCTGTCAGTCAACTGTAACATCTACTTTACATGGATGTCGGAGGTGGAAGGAGCACTCAGACCGTTTACTCATGGAAAAGCAGAAGTCCTGCATTCAGTAAAAGTGCAAAAGTATAAGAATCAAAACATACTTCAAGTACCAAAATTAAAAGTACTCATTTGGCAGACGGTATGGAATAATTATGTCATTGGATTATAATTATTGTCGCATTAATATGCAAAGCATCACAAAGCATTATGTGGCAGCCGGTAAAAGTGGAGCTTATTTTAATCAAGCTACTTTATTTAGTAGTATGTTCAAAAAAGGCGATGCACCAACATCTGTCAAATAAATGTAGCGGAGTAAAAAGTACAACATTTCCCTCAGAAATGTAGAAGAAGTACAAAGTCAAATATGGAATACTCGAGTGAAGTGCAGCCACCTCAAAATAGATCTGAAGTATTGGTACGTTTTCTTTTTCTGGATATAATAATATAATAATAACAATAATGACAAGACCCCAGTGGGCTACGTCCTGATGGCCCCACAGCGTTAGGCATGTGATGCTGCCCTCTTGTGGCTCTCAGGGAGAACAACAGTCGATGCTGCAGCTCTGATAGGCCGCAGCTGTCAGAGTCCATTCGTGGTAATAGAAAGCTGATGTGCAGCAACATATTTGATCTCTGCAGGTCTTATTCCGCTTCCAAAAGGGGATTTGATCTTCAGCAGATGTGGTGAAGAAGATGTAGTGAAGGGCCAGATGTTAGTGTGAGAACTTTAAAACAATGAAGTCATGCATAAATAATTGCAATCACAATGGCATTTCTTTGATGGAGAAAGTGTTCAGGTCGTGTTCTTCTGCTGTTGATATATCTTGAGATTTAACCCCTTTTGCCCTTTCAACGGAAGTACGCAAGTTTTTTTTTATTAGTTTTTTTTAGTGTAAATCAGAGTAACTCTCTTTTCAAAAAAGATAAAGAAAGATAAGATCATAAAATATATAGAGAACACTACATACAGTACTTGGGTTTAATCGTGAAACCTTATTTAATTCCAGTTATTAACTAACAAAATTGTACTTTTTTTTATTGTTTGTCATTTATGGTCAATTCTTGGGTTCGGGTTTGAATGTTTAACATTTGCAAATATGCTGAGGCTGATGGGAACGTCAATAACTTTGAAAGTATTTGGACATTAACAGAAGTATTGGATGGGTTGAATCTGATGGTGACACTAGTTAATCTGGGAATGTCAAAAAAAAAAAAGTCCTGCCCTCATTTTTCAAAGTTTATCGAGGCCGATATTTAGGATTCTCCTGGTTTCTCGCTCATTCCTCACGGCCCTTCCTGTCTGGTGCCGGAGAATCAGGGGGCGTTGGCAGAAGTTTGTCCCACTGTCCCTCGCATGCGACCACTGTTGTACGAGACAATAGTCCCTGAGCAGGAAGTAATCATCGACAAGGAGGATCCCAGCAGGGGGTCCCGCATTGTTCTTACCGGGGAGTGTGACAATGGAGGCATAGAAGGCGGCTATACCCCCCCCTCATCATCATCCTCCTCCTCCTCCTCCTCCTCCTCCTCCTCAGCATCATTTGATATCCGAGAACAAAACCTTCCCCAGAGACGGGAAGAGGAGGAGACTTCCAAAATAAGTTGTATTCATTCTGATCACATTTCTCGTCATCGGATTTCAGTTACTATAAGATTGCTTTGTCTCTGAAATCTGATGATGAAAAACGGGCCAGGCCTCATTCACCAACATGTTCGTGGATATGGGCAAGGCAAGTGTGCACTCAATAGTACCGCTGGGTTCACGACACTTGTGCACTGGCCAATAGTGTTCTCACCACCGTGGTAATCCAAATCATTCTAGACTGACAGGCACACGCCCGCCACTCTCACTCAGCCTGGCACTCGGGGAAAAACACAGGCCAAGTCAGTAAAATCAATGAAAACCCAAACTGTTCAATATGGACAGCGTCATGTACCCCATCGTAAGACAGGACTGGGACACTCGCACCAATTCTGACAATAATTGATGAGGATGAAATGGCATCGATTGGCCAATGCTTTAGAAAATGAACGGTTTTAAATATTGTTTTCTTTAATGAATGTGGTTTTCAAAAAAAAGGTTTGCGTTTCCATTTTCTAAGACAGCAGGACCTTCAATATTTGTGAGTGACCACAGTGTGAGGCGGTTCCTCAATCTGTTCAAAAAGTACAAACAAATTCACGTGGAAGAAATTAAGATTTTGGGAATGAGGCAATTCTGATCATCCATACTTAAAACATCAGCTGCTGTTTTTATTATACGTGATTACGTGCCTCCCGCCCTTCCACTTCAACTGATATTTTAATGTCTTGATCACTTATACACTGACACTTCATCTGCTTTCATTTCTTACACCTTAAATCACATTTCAACAGTTTTTTTTTTACCACTTACACGTAAAGAGAGATTTCTACATTCATCACTTTCTTTTCAAACAGACATTTCTCTGTTCAATGCTCACACTTAGACACTTCAAGTCCTTTCAGGTCTCAGGTTTTCATCTTTGAGCAACAACATCAACAAAAACATTTCTTCAGCTCCTCAGATTCCCCAAAGTTCCAACTCTTCGTGGACCGTTTACGTTGGATTGCCTGATACTTTAACTGACATTTCAACTGCTTACAATGTACACACTTTACCCACAGCTCTTCCACTTTTACCGAAAAGTACATGTACCACTCACACACTAACATTTAAACTGCTTCCATCTTTTACTCTTCATATTACAATTCAACTGCTTTCACAAGTATCACCTCAAATGACATTTCAGCTCCTTTCAACAAAAAAAATAATAAAAAAAAACTTCGTCTGCCCTTCAAATTCCTCAAATGTCCTCCGTTAATACACAATTTACTCCAACTGCTTTGGGTGCTTACACTTCAATCAAGACTTGAACCTGAGAGATTTTATTTCTTTTAATGGAAATCTGCAGCTTAATGTGTCACAGACAGTTTGTCTGACATTTCCTTTCAACTGTTACTATTCAACTAAAACTCACTTGCTTCCTCTTTGGACCGCTGTAATTTCTTTGAGCGCTTCCATTTTAACTGCCATCATCAGAATTTGTATTTCAACTGCCACTTCAACTACATCTTCAGCCGTTAAAGTATTCTGGCCATTACAAATGATTCAACGGCAAATTTATTTTCTAATTTGTAACCTTGAATCTGAAAACCTTCACCAACATATTGATCCATCAAAATAATCATCATCAGGCCAAAAACTGTGAACGGTTTCTTTGAAAAATGACATCAAGGAATCTAAATTTGGAGCGACTGGAAAACTATGTAGCAGTACATATTTGCCATTCTTTGAAATCGTAAACACGCCCCGGCCTTGCGTTGTGTTGACACTGCAGAAGAATATGTTCCACGTTTAGGACATTACGGGAGACGGAGGAAACCCAGACAGTGCTCACAGCTTCTTCCAGGCGGCGGGCGCCGCGTGTTGTCTGTGCTCTTATATACTGTGTATTATGAGCAACCGGAGTCAAGCGAGCACAAAAGAGGGTCAATAATGTGAAGTGATCTGCCGGCTCAGAAGACTTGGGCCGGGTCCAGCCATTGTTGAAGGAAGCTTTTTTTGTTGTTTCAAAGCAAGCATGCAATCCCCTGGTCTGCAGTCACGCTCAACTCCTTTGAGTATTTCCTGTGGAGGAATCAATAAGACAATAGCAGCAAGCAAGTCAGCAGTCAGCATGAAGGGGGGATGGAGGAGGAGGGGTGGGGCGGGGGGGGTCAAGGGGTAACATTACTGAGATTAAGACAGCTCTGTGACCCTGAGAATCCAGCGTCGAACACCACCTTTATGACATCTATTATGATATCTAGATGATTCATTTGCAGTACTTTAGAGACTTTCAGTACCTAACCGCATTTTTGTACGACTTACATTGATCTGCCTCTCAAAGTGTCAGCAGGGGAAAGGTCCCAAATGCAGACCTTCCCGGCAGAGTCCATGGCTCCATGTCCCAGATGGCTGGAAAGCAAGGCTTGATGCAACATTGACAATGTGACCGAGGATTAAAAAAAAAAGAAAAGAAGGGGGGCCGGTTATACGGCCTGCTGCAGGGCTGATGAGGTAAAGGGGAAAAAGGTGAGCAGGTTATTGAGAGAGTCAGGTGACTGGGACAGGTGGAGGAGTCTGAGGGCATCTGGTGGCTGGATGGAGAATGGCAATGCATACGGCTGGAGTTATTATATTGGCTTCAAATATGGAAGGCATGCACATTTTTCTATTTTATTACATTAAAGATAGATTATCGGTATATTATATTTGGGTTTTCCCAAAAACACAAACACTGTTAGCTTGATTTTTGAAAGTGTGTTTTTTGGTGAAACCTATGTGTTTACAAGTCAGATAGGCCTAACCAATAAAAAAATTATAAAGTGCAACAACCACTCTTCACGAAAAATAACGACGACTAATATTCAAGTCAAACCATGTCACTGACCTTTGCCATAAACTAACTGGTTCATGACTTTGAAGAAAGTTTCCAAATAAATTTGACATAGATTAATAACACTGAAAGTAGACCAAGTCAGCCTTGTGGATTTGCTATTTTTGCTATATGCCCAAGAATCTATGTGCTGGTAAGCTAGCTCTTTCAACTATCAATATGACAAACACCGATTACTTATCGTTTTATAACATGCTTCTACTTCAACAGAGGAAAACACATTTTACAGATATTATTAAAACGTCTTTGACTGGGTAGTTTAGCTAGCTAGCTTGATTCGCCGGCTGGTCGTTAGCTGCAATATAGCTAATCTAGGGGGCTGTGCTGTGTATAAAATGATAAGAAGTTAATGTTTATTACTTCAGATAAATAGGTAGTTTGCTATTGGCTAGCCGGCTGGTTGCTTTATAAGTAGATCCCTATGCAGTTAGCAAAAATAGCTAATCCAGGCGTTACATTTGTCAAACTTGGAAAGCTTTAGGAGGCTTGTGCTACTCGTGTTTCCTGAATCACTACAAGGGGCTGTAAATACAAAGTTAGCATGCCCTGTAATTGGGTTAAAATTGAGGAACGCACTACTGCACAGATACATGATACGTTGCAGTGACTCAAGGTGATTTAATATTACATTGTCTCTGCTGTACAGCACTTTTTTTTTAATGAGCAACAGTCACAGGCTCTGATCTCCGTCACTAAAGAGTAAAATAACAAAAAACCACGGCGATAACAACCCGAGAGCTTTGTCCTTTCAAATCCACAAGCATGCTGATTAAATTCCATCACAGCTATTCATAGCCCTCCCTCAGTCCTCTCAGCATTATGAACATATCACATTAGACACCTGGCTCTCCCGGGGTTTGGGTATGTTAGCAGTGGAAAAATAAGTAGCCGGAGGTCAAAGTCTATCAAGCCAGGGGAGGAAAGCACATCACACGGGTGGAAAAGCAACCAAATGTCAAATCAGATAAGAGAAACTGTGTCTGGGTCTGAATTGTGTTTTGTTCAGTCATGGAGTCTTGGGTACAATCAAAACTGTTTTCGGAGGGGCCTGCCCCCAGTCGTTGGCGCATTTTTTTGGGGGGGTGGGTGGGGGGATGATACAACCGAATGAAAACAGCCAATTTCCTCGCGACAAAGCCCAACTTTGGCTCCTCGAAAAGCGGTTGCTGCGTGAGTGCACGTAAGTGAACCGAGTGACTCTCAGCCATGCCAGGAGGGGCCGGCGATGTGCGTCCGCCCTCGGTGCCACCGGACGGCGAGCCACGAGCGGAGACGACACTCCCGACCCCCGCGGGACAATAGTAACAGGGACGCAGTGAATAACAACGCCTTTCATAAACTGGGCTTTATCTGGCGGGGGGGGGGCACTTCTTTGCATTTGCAGTCAAACAGCCAATTTGGATTCACGCCAGATTTTATTCGCTTGCAACAACAGTGACAAATGGGCTCTTTCTGAGGGGGAAATTACTTGTGTTGAAAAGTCAAATACTTGTTCTGTTGAGTTGTTCTTTGCACTTAATAAGTTAGTAGACGGCAAACCTGTCAGAGCATATTCACTGTAACTTACAAAGATGAACAGGGTCAGAGTTTATGTCAATCGCAGGCCAGGATCAGCTCTGAGAGCAGACAAAGGACTCCCAGACCTTTCAATGAGTCAGCTCTCCTGGACATGTTGGGGCTGACGGGGTCGCCGTCCTGATGGATTCATCCAGCCTTTGGATAAAGAACTCAAATCACTCCGCGGAATGCGGAGCACGATTACAAACTTTGGCCCGGGCTTCTGGCGCTTCACGTGGGAGAGCATTTTCTGTCGGCTAATGAAGTATTTCCACGTCCTTTCACATCTCTAACTCATGATTGGAAAGAGGAGAAACCTGAAAGGAGAAACATCAGAGAGTGACGGCAAACCACGAGGGAACGCGGGTCGCCGAGGCAGAGAAGAACGGACACCCCTGAGCGGTTAATACTGCAAAAAGGTTTTTAATCCAACTGACCGTCGAGTATGTACAGGAGGAACAATTTGTACATAAATAGGCAATAGTTATAAATATCAGCGGTTTGGCTGGTACAAAAATTTAGAAAAAAGAACATATTGTACATTATCTACAAGTGCCACTTTTTTTTTTGTACAACATTGTCTCTTGTTGGATTGTCCAGAGTCCCATTCACACGCTGCACATGCGGGTACACAGTAAGTGTCTGAGAATGTGTGTGGGGGAGGGGGGGGGGGGTTGGCATTTGCACGACAGTAGACTGAGGAGGGGGCAGCTGTAGTTAGAAGCCCACGAAAGAGACGGCATTATTGAGCTGCTGTGCGATGGAATTAAAAAAAAAAAAGGTCCAGATGGGGATTAGTAGCTGGTGGGCGTCTCCTCAGAGGTTGCAGTCTCACAGCCACTTAGGACGGAGGCTGAATCACAGAACCTGTGGCGGGAAAAAAAAACCACAGTATTCGTCGTCATCTCGAGCGACCCATCAGCGTAGAGCTACCACCCGGTGGTTTGTTCGTCCACGTCACACTCCTCGCGTGCAGCTCAGGGTGGGCATCATCCAACAACTTCAGTCCAGTTCTCTTGCAGTTTCATTGGCAGACAAAAAAATAAATAATAATTTCTTAAACACAGACAAATAAAAAGTTTTTTATGTAAGACGTCGCTCCGCGAGCTGCTCCTCCGAACGCGGCGTCACGTGTCCTCTCACCCTTCTTCTGACGCTTCAGGGGGTTCCGCTGAAGAATGGGTTAGGACACCCCCCCCCCCCATTTAAAAGAAAATATATTCTGTTCACACAACAAATATAGTGACGACACTCGCATGTCTCCTATGGGGCCACACACAGACACACACACACACAGACACACACAGACACGCACACACACACACACACACACACACAGAGACAAAAAGGGCCCCGCAAAAAGAACATCTTCACAAAGACTTCGTCGCCGTGACGGCAGGTCGTCATTAGCAACTCACATTTGGTCCCTGAAATTGAGCTAAAACATTCAAAAAAGGTAGTGTGGACAATGTGCAGAATGTTCATGGATTACAAAGGGGGAGGGGTGGTGTGTGTGTGTTTCAGATGACTTCCCTCTCATTTTACACTTTCATTTTTGGGGGGAAATTAGGATAGAGAATGTATGAAAACACTCTGCAGCACGTTCATCCTTTTCAAAATCCATAAACTTCATTCAGGCATTCAGACTGCCACTTAATTTCTGTGCAATATCGCCCTCTCGTGTGCTGAGCTGGTACTGACGGCGAGCTGCGCCCATTACATAACTCACATGAACATTATTACCTTTATAGAGACTAACCACACACACCGCTCAACGACACGAACGTCTGTTTCCCTTCTTGCCAAATTCATGTAAACTTTGCAAGTCCAGCCAACGTGCAGACGCTTGGAAAAAAAAAGTGAATGAAATGTATAAAACCCGTGGCTGTGATATTGAATATCGAATGACACGGAGATGATAAATAAAGCTAGAACGTGAGCGGTGCTTTGGCATTGCAGCCGGACTCCTCTCACCCTGCTGCACACGAGGGAATCTGTTTGGGAGTTTTGGGAGGAACCTACGGGTATTAAAATAAAAACCAGTGTCTCTTTCTGTTCCCAGTGAAAGAAGTCAAACTAATGCATCAACACGATGAACCACTCGGAGCACATTCTTTTTCTTGTGTCTATCGCCACTGGGTCTCTGTGTGTGTCTGTGCACGCTGTGTGCTAAAAACAAGGCATAATTCATTTCAGTGCAATATGCAAAGTCAAAATTAAGGAACACGGGTTGATAAACAACACGGAGAAAAGAGGAAGCCATCGAATAAAATGGCCGCCTTGAGCAGCAGAATCCGTCCGACCTTCACCGGGGAGGGATGGCTCTTCATGACGTAGCAGACCGCGTCAGAAGCACCACAGCTGGATTCCAACGTTGTCACGCGGAATCTGCACTAGACGCAGAACCGTTCGTCTGAAAATGGGACTCGAGCAGCAGAACCACCCCCCCACCCCCCATCTTTCTTAAAACCTGAATAAGAGGAAGCTGATCTTGAATCCTGAATCAACCCTGCTCATTGCAAACACTTGTGAGGGCTCGTCCAGGCCGACTCCGTCTGCTTTAAAGGAACATTTCAACGCTTGTTTTCTCGCTGAGAGTTAGAAGAGAAGACTGGCGCCTCTCAAAGTGTGTACGGGGGCGGCTGCGGCCTTAAAGCGGAGCGGTCGATCCGCCTCTCAATCATGTCCAAGTGTCCTTGAGCGAGACACTGAACTCCAAGTCGCATCCCCCGGGTGCTTCACAGCAGCGCTCAGGAAACGTGAGGATGGGTTACGTACATGCAGAGGTCAAATTTCATGGAAGTGTGTGACGAGAGCAAATAAAAAAAAAAAATTAGAAATCAAATGAAGCCGGAAGCAGCAGCCAGTTAGCTTAGCTTAGCACAAAGACTTGAAACAAGCGGCCTGGGTCTGCCTACGGGAAATGTTGGGTACCGAACTCTGTACTTTTTAGGGTTCAGACCGAATTACGTCGGTACCACCGAGTACCGATTCACGTTAAATCAGTCGGTGCCAAATGTTGGTACCTGAGAGCGCAATCTGAGAGGGTATGAGCAGCTGTGTGCTCAACCATGTTTTGAGAAGTTTGGACTCCTACCGAGCCGGATCTAATGTAATGGGTACCCTACCCTACTACCGGGACCTCCTAGGTGCACTGATTAGTAACTTGACATCTCGTTGGTTGAGCACAAAGTGTAATGTGGCTGACTATTTCTTGGCTTGCAACAGCAGCGTTTAGCTCCGTGATGTTGTCGCTCCCGGCGGACAAACAGTCGGGAGCATAAAACAACGATAAAGCAGCGAAACTAGTTTACTACTTTAGACTCAACAAACGAGGTGTGTGACATGCTACTGATTGAGCTTCAGAGGTGCCAGTGGGAAGATTTCCGTTGCCATTGGAGAGAGCCAGGCTAGCTGTTTCCAGTCCCGATGCTAAGCTAAGCCAACTCTCTAGCTTCATATTTGCGTACGCATCTAACTCTCAGCAAGAAAGCGAGCGAGGCCATTTCCCCGATGTGTCGAAATATTCCTTTAAATCCAATCTGGGTTTCTCGTTGGCACACAGCGAATCAATATTTCCGACCGAACGAAGCGCCGAGATGCTGGTTTCATTCCTCTCCTCCACGTGTACTGACTTCCCACCACATTAGGCGTAGGGCGTCTCAAACATTTACAAAGTGCTAAACGCAAAGCTGCGGACGGCGCAGCTTTAAAAAAAAAAGGAGAAGGGATGAACGTCGTGAAGACCTCGAGGTGAGGCTGATGTTCAATGCTGAAGAAAAATGGCGTTCTTCGCTGACGTGGGGTTTTTGCCTCCGTGATCACCACTCATTGCTCAACTTTTGTTCGAAGGAGATCATCATTACAGGTCGTCACTCTGCTGTTTTTTTGTTTTTCCTTTTTAAAAATAGGTGCCCCCCCTCCACCACCCCCCAACCCAAAGGTGCAACGGAAAGCCTTCAAGAGTCAGTGGCCATAAAAAGGCATCTGGATGTCCCAGAGAAGGCTGTTGGCACGAAGAAGTGATGCAACTCTGGAAACACCCGAAAAAAAACAAACAAACATGGCTTTCAAGTCCAGGAGAAGGAGAAAAGGTCCAGAGCATTTTCTGCCTCCTCTTCCGTCTGCGAAGCACCAAAATAATAAAAAGAGTCTCCGACTGGCCTCCATGTGGCCGGGCTCTCTCCTCAGCGTCTGTGTCTCAGCTCGTCGTCCGGCCGCGGGTCTTCCCGCCTCACAGAGTGGCGAGGACGCGCGAGAAGGAGATGATGACGGAGAGGGAGGTCTGGCCCACGCCGAACACCAGGGCCTCCAGCGGCGCCATGTCCTTCCCCGCCACGCGGTACACCCCCGCCACCGCCGCGCCTGAGGGAGGAGAAGAAGCACACAGACCGCCAGCGTCACTGCGGATTGTCCAACGGGGACAAACACACACATCCGTCCTCGTCTCTTCGGCTCAAGAGCGCCGCGCTAAAAGGCCGTTTACGCGACGACCTCGTTCGATGCACAGCCACGTAACTGTGTCCACGCTTGTCCTACCAATATGCCGTGTGTGCCGTTGTCACGGAAACGCAGCAGACGGCGACAGGAGGAACTTTGGATGAACCTCTGATGCCAGGACCGAAACAGAGTTTTGCTTAAAAAGTAAACAAAGCTAGGAGATAATGTTGGATTTAAAGGCCTCGTAATCAGCTTAATACTGTGAGCAACGGGGCCAAACATAAACACAGTTTTAGTTATCTCTCCCAGTGTTCTTTTGGCTGGGCTCCTTTTTTATTTTTTTTTACTGTATTTTGAAGTGGCCTAGTTGGAAAAAGCGGATGTCACATATTGCTATCTACCTGTCAGGATTTAGGAATATTTAACGCAAACATTGTACAAAAGTTTTCAAAGATTTCCTTGTAGTTATAAATCAAATTCTTCTTCTTATTATTATTTGACAAAATATAAGCAAACATAGACCTTAAAAAACCCAACAAAACAGAAGCTTCAAAATGTTTTGCTGCAACTTTTACATCAAAATGTGACGGTAATTATGGTTTCCTTTGCTTATGTTACCACTGTGACCGCACGGTCCTGACTAAACAGATTAGCTGAGGGTCAAGTAAAACATTTTAAAAGCAAGTATTCGGGGGGTGGGGGGGTGTTTTGACTTGAAGCCAGGCCGGTGCTCACATGGAGACTGAGGGTGTGTGTACCGTCAGTACTCTGCTCGCCCTGATTGCTACACATTAATAATAAAAGTGCCCTTCTATTTTTGCATCTTGCATCTGTGACGGAGAGAGTGATTCATTCAGCTGTGCTCGGACAAGTTCGGGTCTATTTACCGTGCGCTGTAATCACACTACAGAGGAAGGTAATAAAAGACGAGGCGAGGCTTAAGTAACATCTGGTGAGAGACGGACGCACCGTGGAGTGTGTTCAGACAAATACAAACTACAAGGGACCAGAAAGCAGGCCGCCAGAGGATGCAGGGCAAAAAGATAGAACTTTATTATTCACTATATTTATCTATTATTTTAGTTTTAGTTATGTTAGCATTTTGGGACTTTCATTGGTAAAGAAACATATTCTTATTAGTTACTTTTAAACTACGCGTTTATGAGGCCACATATGCTGCAATAATCTTGGATTTGGATTATTATAATGTTATGACACTATTGTGCTACCAACCAAACTCTGGCATGAAGCGTCTGATCATAACTTTGTTCACTTATTCTTTTTACACACATTTTAGACAAAGTTATGAAGTTTATCATTTGACAACTTTGACTTCTTATGTGAAATGCTTTCTCAGTCAATACAGCCCGCACTGAGGAATCTATTGCTTCACTGGACTACATTTACCATCAACACTGATTTTTTCCCTTAAGAGAGACCGGGTGGAGAGGGGGGGGGGGGGCAGAGGGGGTGGGGGGCACAGAGGGGGGGCATATTTAGAGAAGAGCGGTCAAATTCGTTGCAGCAGAGGCCCAAATATCCTGACTCACACCCTTAGTTTGGTTCGAGGTCCCATTACGGCTGACTCCTACAATTCCCACGATGCATTTCGATCTTGTTGTCAGACTTTCACACTGAGTGGTGCTCGCCGTGACCAGTAAAGTGAATAGCTGGAGTGCCCCTTTAAGGGCCCTGTCATTTCAGTTTACATCACGATTGAGCGGTGCATTAAGTATTAACAACAATTCATGAAATTACTGCAAACTCATTCGTCAGGGCCGCTTGGGCGGGGGGCCGGGGGGGGGGGGGGGGTCTGGGCCTGGTTTGCCCAATTTGTAATTCAGCCATTGTCATGTCGGCACTAGCTTCAAAACATTTCCCAGCCCTTAATTTATCATCACATTTTCTAAAGCGAAGTATCGAAGCGAGACAAAAGGCAATGAGGGATTTGCTACATGGAGAAAAGAGGAAGGGAAACAAGAAAAACAGGGGCCTGAAATCTCCCCGTCAGCCCCCGTCTGCGTCCAGGCTGACCGGACGCTGAACGCCATTGAGGTCACGTCAAAAAAAAAAAAAAAAAAAAATAAGGATTATCAATCAAAATGAAGACTTACAAAAAAAAGTGTGTGGAATAAAACTGGACTTACTGGTGACGACGCCTCCGGAGAGGGAGGCCAGGAAACCCACGCTGACCAGCACCACGGTGATGAGGCGGCCCCTCTTGTGGCGCTGCAGCATGACCAACATCAGCAGCCCCACCGCCCCGTGGAGGAAGAGCGAGGAGAAGAGACACCACAGGAACACCCAGTACCACATCTCTAAATGGGGGGGGCGGGGGGGACACATCAGAGACAGTGTGAAACAGACTAAACTATGGGACTGTTTTGGTAGCTTATATTCCATCAGAGCAAAGCGTTGACACTTTCACAAATGCTGAAATGATACGTTGGATAACAGTGGTGGAATGCCACTAAGTTCATTACTCGCCTACGATACTTAAAAGGAGAAAGTCAGAGCGTATCTATTGCCTCCACACGGCTCTCAACATGGCCGGCGGCTCTCAGCTAACGATGCTAACAGCGCAAGAAACGGCAAAGGTGCCGACATTACTCTACTATTAATCTTTACATAAAGTAAATAGTTGTTTGACGCTATATATATATATATATATGCTCTCAATGTTGAATAGATAACCTTTAAGTACAATGTTGAAGTACTTGTACTTGAGTATTTACAGTTCATGCTACTTTGTAATCCTCCGACAATACATTTGAGAGTAACTTTTAACTCCTCGAGCTGTATTGTTTAAGTCACTTTTTTTCATGCAAAAATGCTAAACATTTGCTGGTGGAAGGGAGAGTCTAATCAAAGATGATGTGCATTTGCATTATGGGAAATGCTCGGCCCACACTAGGGATTAGAAGTCAGGATATCTGCTGCTTGGATTTTGACCATTCTTCATCTAGTCCGTCTCTCATGAGTCCCTCGACTTCATACGATACGTGCAATGCTGCATGACTGCGCTGCTCCTTTAAGCAAAGATGGTGTGAAAATGAATGATCCCTACGGATTTCCATTACAGTGAAGAATGGGATACATAGTGCTCCCTGGAAAAGGAAAGACGTCCTTGTCATGCTAATTCACAGATGTAACCGCTCAGAAAGAGTCCTGCTACGTGGGCCACATGGGACAGATTTACACACAACAGACTCCGATCCAGAGCGTGCTGCAGCTACAGATCAGGACGCACGGACGCTCTAGGAGCGGCACACGACTGTGAGGGAGGGTTTCAATCTACAGCCGCCACCGTCACAAGTCGGGGCTCGTCGAGGATGCAGCCGACCTTGGTGATGGGCCCGAGGTCAAGATGTATGAAAAACAGCTCCGAGCGAGACGACAGCTCGTGGTTGCGTTTCGTGAACTGCAGCTGAATAACTCAACATTTGCACTGCTCGGTCAGTCGCAAAACTCACAGATGCAGAATTTGTTCAACGCCCCAAACCGCCAACAATCATGTGATCGTGCACTAAACACGAGTGTTATCGCTGTGCTGCCTCAATAACGGATTTCATAAGAAATGGACGACATCTTTATAGAAGCTGGACCTAAAAGTCAGAGGTCGGCCCCACTCACAATCTCCCTCATCCTCCTCTCCCTCTTTCTTTCTCTCTTACAGACCGGCTTTGCATAAAGAGCTCCGGCCCTCGTCGCACCTTCGCCAGCGAGGGGCCTCGCTTTGAACCGCTGGCAGGATTATTCTGGAAGAAAAAGGTGTGGGACTAGAGGACGAAGAAGGACCAGAGCCTGTTTAGTTTGGATGATGGGTGACATCAACAGGAAAGCGGGACATTGGTGTGCGCCGTAAACACCTGAAGACTCCGTTCTGTTACTAAAGTATTTCTCCAGCCCAGAGGGGAGCTCTTCAGCACATCCATCTAACCTAGTTGCTCCGTGGTCGACCGAGCGCCTCCATCAACATATTGATCTGGCAACCGAGCTGCCGGAGCTGGGCGTGGGGAGAGAGAGAGAGAGAGAGAGAGAGAGAGAGAGAGAGAGAGAGAGCGAGACAGGCGAGACGGCGCGGTGACACAGCGGCTCTTTGTCCCGCGCTGCTGCATCGCTGCCGTCTCTCTCCGCAACCATCAGCGTCCAGCGAGCGAGGGGAGGGGGGTTACGGAGTCAGAGCGATGGTTAATTATGCGCCCATCTCTCCTGCGTCCAACCGGCCTCGGAAATCTATCAATTCAGCTGATTTAAAAAAGGAGCTGTACATAGTTTGCTTTACAAATATGGAACAGCGAAGAACCCGGAGGCGTCCCACCCTGCTCCGTCTGGACCCCTCATCCAGTCCCGGCTGCACAGGCCCGGGCATCTGTCGGCCAACTAAAGCCCGAACAGATTAACACAATGCTCAGCACAGGGGCACGCGGGAGGGGGGGAGGGGGGGTCACGGGAGGACGTGTCCCACGAACCCCCGCCTCCGTCATGTCCCGAGACCAGCACCACTGGCACCACGAGCACCGACTTCATTACACCATTTGGATACTTATGTATTTTAATCTACTTTTATACTCTGCTTCATTTCAAAGGCAAATTGGACACTTCTTGGACACTTCTTTTCAAATTAAGATTTCACATAAAAACAAACATGATAAGCCCCCCCCTGCACCATAAGCCCAAAACATCATCACATGTCAGATGTATATGAGTTATTAGCAGTTATCCTGATGAGAGATTTCCTCTCTAAACTTCTCTGGTTTCATTTAAATAACTGAGGCCCAAAGAGGTCAAATATTTTTACAAAAAAACGCAAAGATAGGTAAATATTCCTAAACAGAAAAAAAATGTCTCTCGTCTCTCCTCCCCAATAATCATTTCACCACCCCTCAGATTTAGCCAGTGGCTCTTTAGAGGAGGCCTCGTCCCCTGTAGGTTGGGGGGTCACTGGACAAGACCGAGTCCTGTTACTTTTCATTCTTTCGGTACATTTTGCTGATAATACTTTTGCACTTTCACCACTGAATGCAGGACTCCTCATTGGAAAGAAGTACTACAACATTTAAGGTACTTTTCCTTAAAGAAACAGCATTGTGAATACTGTATTCCATTTCTGCTAATAGCTCCCCTGTAATGCGACACACTGGCCCTTTAAATAACGGATCTGAACGTATTGCTGGGCACAACCACCCGATGGGCGGGGGGTGAAATGTTTCGGTGAAAATACACGGCTCATTGTTTACTCCGGCTGACACAAACCACTCTTGGCAGGTCATTTTTTGTTCACACTTTAACAGACGCCGGGAGCCCGAGCCCAACATTTAATGTCAGGGGACAGCGGTCGCAGGTGGTCACAGCTCCGAGGCAGCACCTCCGTGGGGAGGGAGGCGCAGGACTCAAGTGCTGTGTCACGTTCAGAGGCACCTACAGGGCCGCACCTACAGGACTGCACCTACAGGACTGCACCTACAGGACGAGGTCTGCGTCCGCACGGCAGCTTTAGAGCTCGCCTGTCAACAGGGAAGCATTACAAAAAATAAATCATAATAATAATAAAGCCAGGGGATCATGTTTTTTGGTGGCCTGATAGGAGGTCACACACACAGGCCGCTGCAGAACACGACCAAAGTCAGAGTGACAGGACTGCAGGAGCTCTGCAGGGGTGTTGAGTTCCTCCACCAGGAGGGAGGACGGGTGATGGATTTGTCCCGGTGCGGGGAGACAGAGAGAGGCGGGACGTGGTCGTCTGGGAGCGATGAAGTCTTTACCGCTTTGTCCCGAACACCGCGTGTGAATCCAGTACAGTCCCAGATCAAGTTCTGTTTTAGACCTCCCTGCTCTAAGAGCTGAGGCTTGCAGAATCATAAACCTTTTATTAATGTTTATTTAGCCACTACGGTGTTTGTGTTTTGTTCATTTTACTTTTTTAATATCTTCTTTGTACTTATATTCTTTGCTAAATTTTATATGTTTATTTTGTTTTCCCTACGAAAAGCCCTTTGCAGCTTTGTTTTAGGATGGTGCTATGAATAAGGTTTATCATTATTATTATTATTAGTAGTATTATCATTATCATTATCATGACAACTACAAAGCTGTTTCCTATTCGGACTGGATGATGATCCAAATGTATTTACGTTACATGGCATTGAGAATCTCCTGCAGACCTTAAATTTGCTCTCATCCCAGTTTTTAATAAATAAATAAATAATAAATTGGATAAATTGCAGTGGAACAAGCTTTGAACTCGGTTTGCCTAAATTACAAGTAAACATATTTTCCTTGGGATTTACAGTATTCTTTTTATGAAAAGAAGTTCCAATAATTGACCTGCACTGTGTCAGAGAGGAGTTAAAAAATGATATTTTAAAGGTTCTCTATTCGACATTCACAGCATCAACATGAGCATCAGACAACTATTAGGTTTCCCCCTCCAGTAAACACGTTACACATTGTCTTTGCGCTGTTAGCGCCGTGAGCACCGTTGGCTGCGAGCCGCGGGCTCGTCCGGCGTCATGGTGAGAGCCACAGAGCGGCCTCCAAAACCTGGACACATGAACCCAAAACGACATCTGCCCGTTATCCAGCCACGCAGATAGAGTTCTCACAATGCAGGTGAACCGACTCTTTAAAGCTGAGCCTTTACAACACAACTCTTGCACATAAAAGTCTTGTTTTTCGACAGAATAGTGACGCAAACTATGTTCCCTTTTTTTTGGGGACAGGGGTTTTGTTGAAGTGAAACTGCAGCCAGCACACACATCATAAACAGGAAATCCATTTGTTTAAGCGAGTTATATAAGAACACTATATGTCAATCATGTCCTTGTGAAATAAAAGCATACAGGGGATGAGAAAATCAGCTTGCAGGCCTTTTTTGCCTTGTTTGGACAAGCCCAGAGAAAGCACCCGTCATCGAGCCCTTCAGCTCCATCGGCCCCACCGCGGTGCTCCAGCCACATATTCGCAGCTTATTACGACCCATGCATGAAGGCTCCGGCCCTGCCGTTCAAGAGCACGCGGGGGAAAGCGTGGCTGTTTAACTCGACCTCACTTGTCGCTGGAGTCTGGACCACCACCCCATGTCCCAGACGGAATGCCCCGTGGAGCTGAGGACGCTGCCTCTAATTGCCCCTTGATTACCGGACCGCAAGACAAAGGGCGGCGGAGGAGAAGGGAGGGAGGTGGGCGACACTTCATTTACTACACAGCCGGGGGGCGCGCACGCATTCAAGCAGCAGGGAGATTAATTAGCCGCATATTGTGATTACTGTCGTGACATCCACTGACTCCGCACGCGTGGATACAGAGGAGTGGCATTTTTTTATTTTTTTTTGTGGCCCGGCCCCGGCATTCCCCCCTTCTCCTCCTCTTCCTCCCCACTAAGCATGAGAGGTGAAAACACCGCATATTCACGTTTATTCGCCTTTAAAAATGGACGCGCCTTTATATATAGTGCACGACACGGTGGTCGCGAGGACTTTGTGCGCGGAAACAGCGGCATACATGAAAGCAGAAGAATAACGGCGCCTCTCATTCCGCATACCTGTGAAGTGCTGCAGCGTCGTGCCTTGCACCCAAAGGCTCAGCACTTGCTGCACCGACAGATTGACAGAATAATCCCTGTCCGTTGTCATGTTTCTGCCGCCGCCGCCGCCGCTGCCGCCGCCCGGGTTCGCCCCCCTCTTTATCGAATAGCTGTACTTGGCTTTAGACGAAGGCATGGAGGAGACCGGGGTGGCATGGGATGTGAGGCGGCTCTCCCCGGCGCGGCTCGCCTCTACCGGTGCCTCTGCTTCGGCTTGACGTCCGTCTCCGCCTCGGGAAGGGAAGGGCCGCTGGCTGGTCGGTTCATCCTCGGTGGTGTCGGTGTCGGTGTCGGCTGCGCGGAGGCCATGACGGGGATGGCAGCGGGAGCGCAGGCGGGCAGGGGGACGCGCGGTCGGCTCGTCCTACATCGGCTAGCCCGGCTACATAACCCTTAAAGGGCCAGTCGCCTCGCCTCGCGGAGGGGAGGGTCGCCGTGGACGTGGACGCGTCTCCGGCTGGCTGACGTCGCCCCGTGAACGGGGAACAAAAGAGGAGACGGCGGCGTTCACACAGAGAAATGTGACGTAGTGACGTCACATTGGAATGAGGCTGTAGATTAAATACAAAGTATCCTCGTCAAAGCACTGTTATCCTCCACCAATCAGAACTGAGGACCACTACAACATAGTATTATTTACAAATATTGGTACATAAACCTATATACATATATATATATATATATATATATATATATATATATATATATATATATATATATTGTAGGCTATTTAATTTGTTGTTGAAAATAACAACAATGTCCATCAATATCAGATGACGTGTGGTGTCAGCTACAGCTACTACCGGGGCGTTGCCCAGGATGACGGAGAGATGCAGGAGCTCTCCGTGGTGCTGATTGGCTCACCCCCAAAACGCCTGATATAATAATAAAAAAACATGACAGGATGGATGAGAGCGAGTCACAAATGAATGGTGATGCTTAGTGGCAGGTTTTGGATCAAAAAAACAAAATACAAACCATGACTTACCAAATGTTTAAATTGAAATATGATAAGCCTAAATGTTGGAATATATCCAGATCTCTTAAGATGAGGTGGACTACACAGTCGATCTCGCAGAGCACATACTGTACCTCAAGACTAACAGTGAGAACTGAATTGCCCCGTCAGCTCCCAGTAGGATTAAGACAGAATCTGTGAACAGATGAAAGCTATATTTAAATAGTGTGAAGCTTTACACTTGTCCGACATCTTTTTCTCACACGGGGCTAAGCGTCAGAAAAAGCAAGTGAAAAGTCGTATGTGGGAGGCAGTGAGGGAGCTGTTATGTGGACACTGAATGTTCTGGAACACATATTTCTCCGAGGAGTGCAGTATTTTAAGAAGTGTCCCAGTTCAGAGGTATGAGGGCGAGGAAACGTCTGACATTTGACACCTTGACGTCTTAAATGCAAAGGTTTACAGAGTGGGATTTAATAGGCTGCTGGATCACGAGGGAGATCATGCACACTCACATCTCGCTGTAAGTTCAGCTATTGAGGCAATAACATGTTTAGTAGTTAAAAGGAAGATACCAGGCAGTTTTTGCTCCTTAATTACAAAATCTGTACTTTTTTTTGTACAGGCCTATGTATCAGGGGTTCATTTAAAAAAAGAAAAAAAAAAAAAAATTAACAGATAAACGCCACAAATAAGCCAACAGTTTGGTTGATTTTACCCGGGGAGCTAAAACAAAACAGGAAAATAATTAAAAACAGAGATATCTGTTTTTGCCAATGAACTCGTCGTATTTTTCTCGAGCACATCAGCTAATTTATATGCATACTATACGGAAGTTGAATGAAGATAATGAATGTGTGTTAAAGAAGAAAAGGCATTTACATTTCTGGTTCATTAATACAAAATGACGGTTAACTGTGATGTAATATGTGCGGGATTTGATGTAAGTGGGCTAAAACCCACAAAAACCCACTGGTATGATGCTTTTTCAAACAATCCTGTGCAAATACTTGCACCGCTGTAAGAAAACTTAAACAATGAGCTCAACAGTGAGCAGTATTTGGATGTTTCACCTGTATATGTGTGCAGGTTAATACACACGGGGATAAAAAAACACCAGAAAGAGTTGCTGCATGCTGTTGAAATACTTTCCCATATTTTCCCCCTTGAAGCATCCTGTTTTATCACAACCTTCTTTTCCAATATCCTCCTGCATCGCTCTCTGCCCCGAGGGCTTGAAAGAGACTGAGTATAGGCTGAGGAAAAAGTTCAGGCAAGACGTTAAAGGAATAAAGAAATAAAAACCTTTTTCCCTCTAAACTTGAAAGCATCGAGACGAGCTGTGTTGTTGTCAAGCGTCTCTCCTCGTGGTCATCAGCGAAGCCTGCTGCGGTCCCTTGTCGTTACTATGAATCACACCAGGTATTCAACAAGTAGCCGAAGCATCACACAGCACAGAGAAGCAATGGAACATGGAGCATTGTACTGTGACCCCTGCGTTGTCTTTTAAAAGTTCTGCCGTGGACTTACGGGCCCTGTTCCCTCACAAGAGGTAAAAAAAGATGTGCTGCCTCACTCTGTGGTTCACTGACAGCTGGTCTTTGGGAGGGGGGGGGGGCAACAGACAAGACAGCGACGAGTCACTGAAGCCAAATGTTTGGTTTGCAAAGTAAATGTCAACCTTTGTCTTCCCGTAAAAGCTCAAACTTTTCAAACTGAATCCACCACCAAGGAGTTCTTTAGAAAGCTTTTCTTTTCCCGTGAGTCCACACTTGGGAGTTGAGACCATTTGGTTTGAGAACGGTTTGATCAGAGCGAGCCAACATCAAGTTACCATCTGAAAAACATTCATCGAGTCTCGAAAAGGTCCTGTGTCACGATGCCAGTCAGCTGGTTGGGTAAGAGGACGTACGGTCAGCGCTTCTTCAAAAAGGTTTGTGAGAAAAAAAGATACATTTAAAAACAAATGTTAAAACGTGCAAGTGTGATTGGGATAAAAAATTCAAAAATCCTGGCATTTTGGAGTAAATATGTGTAACGTGCCTGTCAAACAACAGAATAAACGTCATCGTTGGTGGTGATCTTCTGACCGTTATGAGTTATGAACAACTATTTATTGACAGAGTTTCAAAGACAAAAATTCTTGACAAAAAGGTTGCTCGTTTATATTCAATCATCTCACACGATCTTCATCAGCATATTGAGGTTGCCACGTTTTCTTGTCATGTTTAAATTCATTTTTTTAACGCAGCGCTATAAGAACAACCCGTCCATGTTGGCCTATGAGTTGAATTTCAAAGTTATAGGTCGGTTATTTATTTTATAATACAATCAAGTTCTATTTTAAAGGTATGTGAGTTTTGCTTTCATTCAAACAGTATTCTTTTTTTTATTGTAAGTGTTGTGTGAATGGGCATTCAGCTGTAAATAAAAGAACCTTCCTTGTACACATGGATAGGTTTTTGTTTTGTTTCTTGAAAAAGGGCTGATTGTGACTCGGACTAAATCACAGGAAGTTGTCCGTCTTTGTTTGTTCCTTTTTTTGGTTTTATGGAAAAAAAAAAAAAGAAATTCTGCATCACAAGCTAAAACTTAACCCCTGCAGCCTTTCTGACCTATTCATTTTGCATTTCCACCAAAGGGGCTAAAATAAAATTCCCAGATGGGAAGTCGTGATGTGGAGGGTCGGCGGGGTGAAATGGACCTTGTTGAGGGAGGCGGAGCTACGTGGGTTGGGGGGGGGGGGAGGGTGGGAGATGAAGGAGCGGACACATCAATGGTCGTGGCAGCGAGGATGAAAGAGCCCTTTGACTCCCCCACAGCTTCGCTGCATCTTTTGATTTGATCTCAGCTGCGTCGCTCGGTGCACGCGTCTGAGAACAATAGATGCATTCACTTTAAGTTTACTATCAGCTAATAACCACAAATACAAGCTGTGAAATATCTTCTTTTCTCCCTCATCCCCAAGAGAATCCATCTTTTGTTTATTGAAGGAGGGGATTTTCAGCATGAGGAAAACAAAATGATAAAGTTATTAACATATCAAAAGCAGTCTGTGTTGCGTCTAGATTTAATGACTGGATGCTAAAATGAAGAGAATTAGGTTAAAACGTAATTAATGATCCGCGCTGATTAGAGTGTCGTGTAAAAGGCTTTGAACTATAATCCCAATTGGAAAACTGCTCGCTTTGATGGATTAGACGATTCCCCCAGTTGGCCAGTAGGTGGATTCCTTCTCCCATTTTTCCAACGTCTCCTTGCCTGTAGTTTTCCATAACAGTGCCGGCTTTTCTTCTCCCAAAAAAAAAAACATGCTTAGATGCCGACAAAGGGAAGAAGAAAAAAAAGGTTAGAAGGTGATTAGAGTGACAATGTATGACTTATTTCACCTTGGCTTGATGAAAAATGTTGGTATTTGACTCCTGAGTCACTGCCACGGTCGTTATCTCCATGTGTCACCGAGCAAAGGCTCCACCACATCTGTCACCGCATACTTTTCAACTGTCAGGCCCAGCTTTTGAAAGCCTGCAAATCCCCCTTTCCCATGACGGGGCCTTGACAAATGTTTTTGTCTCGAATGGGGATTTTTTTCTTTTTCAGGGGGTGGGGGGGCAATACGAGAAGTCACTGTATCCAGACCCATGCATGGCATTGTGCTCGCCCCACTGAGTCGGCCCGGGGTTCTGTACGGACCTGCAGCGTTTTGGACCCATTATCTGAAGGGTTTTTTGATCTTGCGTATACATTGAGCCCTTTGTGTCCATTGTTGCCTCGGTGAAACTGGATCTGAGAGGTGATATATCTATTCATCTGCGGGTGCTGTGGTCTTTCTCTCATTTTGTCTCTCACCAGGTTTTTTTTATTGGTCTCTGCTCCCCTCCTTCCCTCCCTCCCTCACTCCCTCCCTCCCCAGGCAGATGGCCTTGACTCAGGTGAGTCACCAGCAGAGCCCCCCTGGTCTGGCTAGCGTCCCTGTCACAGTGAGGACATTAACTGGAACCAACTGGTGTGATGACTCAAGGTGCTGCTGCCCTTAAGGTTACACAAAGACACGCGGTCCTCCTCCTTTTCAGTCATAGAAACACATAAAAGGAAATCTCTCGAGAGGCAATTCAAGTTTACCAACACAAAGAAACGCACAAGCAATCCGTCCACAGGGATAAAAAGCATCTAAAAACACACACAAAAAAATAATGGTAAGAAAAAGATGGAAAAACACAGTGTTAATAACTGTGGCCAACAAGTGCCAAGTGCAAAAGCATTTATCAATCTATACACAGAAAATACAAACCCGCTCTCACCACAACTCTTCACAAGTCTGACGCTTCTGGTTTTCTGTTGGTTTTATAATTTAAAACTCATTCCTGACTGCATTCACATTCGAGTACGAAACACATCTGCTTTCTCGTTGAGAATAAAATAAAAAGATTGATGTAACCATTCCTCCTATTGTTTTGAGACAACACTTTGAAAAAGAAATATGAACCTATCCTTTAAAAGGGGAACACCACCTATACTAAGGATTCCAATATGTTATGTCCATGATTCAATCAATATCTTTTTCACATGAGCTGCTCTCTCTCTCTCACAGCTAGAAACCAGAGTCTCTCTTTTGGGGATTTGGGAGGGAGTCGTTCTTGTTCCCTCATTGTTTCAGACTGTCTTAGATCAGAGGAATAACATGCATGTATTTGGCATGTGGGCATAGTTCCCCTTTAAAGGTGTTCGGTGAGAAATTGGGAGCATTTCTATTGCCTCCACACGACTCTCGACATGCAGAAGGCTGAGCCGGCGGCTCGCAGCTAACAGTGCCGACGAGCCGCATGAGAGCAGTGCAGAGCCGACCAGCAGGGCAACCTCACGTGCACGGCCGTGCACGGACCAGCTACGTCAACAAAGCCCAGAGAAGCTGAGATGACAACACTCACAGAGAAGGAGTGAGTTGATTCTCAGGTAGACGTGACTCCACGATACCTAAACATATAGATAATAGTTGTTTACTGCTCTATTGACACGATATAGAGTGTCAAACTTAGCACCTTTAAGAGGATCATTTTAGAGCGGAGGTTAACAATTCCTAGAGCTTCCTGTCATTTTCTTAAATGGGATGTAAACCAGCAAATGAATGTGAAAGTCATAATATATTTTCTATAAAAGAGCCATTCAGTGATGTCCTTCTCATCTCATTTAGTTTAAGTAAGCATGTAGAGGCGCTGATGAACCCTTTTTCAATAAAATCTGTATTTACACCAAATCTCAGTCCGTCATCAAACACAATTCACAAGTATTCGTAGGTCTGGATGATTTCAACACTTCTGCCGTTGATTATAAAAAAAACTGTTGGAATATTGTTTCAGTGTTTTGGGGGAAATTATTTATTCTTTAGTTTTTCTTGCATTATGGGTCCATTTAATGGATCCGGCTGACTGAAGAGAGACATAACGACACTGGCACTAGCAGTGCTAACTGTAACCACAGTTCAAGAACAACACTAACTGTGCTGTCTGGTGCAGTGGTACACAAATCAGAAGTCAAACAGAGTTCACGAGGGGCCAGCGCTCCGATTCCCTTTTGTAGTGAGAACAAGGAGTTCCCGGAGACCCACAGGCCGGGTTGCTGGAGCTCACCTTTGATGCCTCACTCGAGGCAGGTGTTCACGATCGCAGTTCAAACAACGACTGTGTTTGAAGTGGCACGAGTTCTACCGAGGGAGCGAATGACGGTTTGATCTCTCTTTTGGCTGCACCTGAGAGACCCGCCGCTTGACCACAACTAACGGCTACACCTGCATTGCACAAACCCCCCCCCCCGGGATGTCTTGATCTTTTCTCATCCATCTTCATCGGCCAAGGAAAAAACTCCCTCTTGCACGTGTAGGTGCTGCTTTTGGCACTCATTCCTTCAACAACAAAATGCACCCCCCCCCCCTCACACACACACACACACACACACACACACACTTTCAGATATTTTTGTTTTCAGCTCCTTTTGTGTCCTGGGAAATGACAACATAAGAACACAAATGATGAACAGCCATGTATTGGTAATTCATTGCAGCAGCTAGTAAAACTCTGGGTTTATGTGATTAGAGGGATCTTGTCTCTTTGAAGGGGTTACATCAAAACAAGTGTTGAGTGACCAATGATGCTGCCGTTCGACTGTGGGAAACCCCGGAGCGAGATCCATATTGCTTCGGGTGATGTAATTCTGCTGAAAGACAACAAGCTGCCGAGAAGAGTTCAGCCCCGACTCAAGACTAGAGCAGCGTGGATGAGTCACGGCGGAGAGGACGAGCCGCTGCATGCCGCTGCACGTGGGTGGAGCCGGTCTTTCATTGAGAGAAACTTCTCCCCGGGGCACAGATTTTCTGTTTCGGTCAATGTCAAAACAGGGAGTAAATTCTTACTGGAGCAGTGTAATTGGCTTGTCTTCATTAATAACCTTTCAACTTTGATGGGTTTTTTTTTATTTTATTGCAGAGGAGCAATAACACCACATTGTGGTGGCAAAAAGAGGAAACGTGTTTGAGTTGTAAATTAAAAACAGCTGAAAATATTGTGACAGGAGTCCAAGAAACTTTTAACATTTAAAATAAGATGACTAGTAGGTACGGTTATTTAAATTGCACACTCACAAAACAAGACAAAGAGTCTACAAACATGCGAGCTGCTCTGTGAGGCTGCATGAGGCACGAGTAGGCTACAGCTTTGAGCTAAATGCTAACATTAAAATGCTAACATGCATTTCACTAAAAAACAAGATTGTCAACCTCATGGTGGCGCTAGAGTAAATGGTAAATGGTAAATGGACTGTACTTGTATAGAGCTTTTCTCGTCTTCCTACCACTCAAAGCGCTTTAACACTACATGACATCATTCACCCATTCACAACCATTCATACACTGATGGGAGGAGCTACCATGCAAGGTGCCACCTGCTCTCAGGACTATCTAATATTCATACCCATTCACACACCGCAGGTACAGACTGCATGGGCCATTAAGGGTTAAGTGTCTTGCCCAAGGACACATTGACATGGACTAGCGGAGCCGGGGAGCGTACTGCCGATCCTCTGATTGAAGGACGACCCCGCTGAGCCACAGTTGCCCCAGGAAACCAAAGACAGTGGGAATCTTCCTCTTGTTCATGTCTGTACAAAATTCTTATAACGATCCATCCAATAGATGTTGAAATATTCCGGTCTTGACCAAAGTCGTGGACGGACCGAAGAACCCAAAATTTTAAATAAGATGGTGAGTTCGTGAAGTGTAGTTGTAAATGTCTCGATGCATGTCAAAGTTTTAAAAACTGACATGTATACCATTTAAAAAACAGTAATACGACAAAGGCAGCATAGTCTGCCGTGTAAACTGCAGTGTATTCATACAAGGAAGCAGCCAAAGTCTGAAACTTCACTTATTCTAACTTAACTCTCCCCAAGAGGCCTATATCCATCCCAGGGTCACTATAACTTGTCTGGAGGGGGGGAGGAGGGGGGATGGGGGATGTATGCCAGCAGTATGTGGGTGATGCAGACAAGCTTAACACCAAACTTTCCAGTAGCATAAATGTTCCCGGTACGTTTTGAGTCAGTCAAGCAGCCAAAAACCATCCGGTCCCAACAGGCCTATCATCGTCTGGGATCTGGCCTTGCAGATCCCTCTGTAGGCGGTGGGGGGAACTCAATGACCCATATAAAACTGCTGCGTAGATTACACTCAGGGCACTGGGCCGCTGCTCCCCCGTCCAGATAAGCTATGAAATGTGACGGACTGTCAATGCTCGACGGATGAGCATCAGGCATTTATGGTTTCTGCTGATTAGACGTCTACGGTTTGTGACGAAAAGCTCTCGAGCTACCGGCAAAGACCTCCACCAAGATAAGAGCCCTCATGTTTTTGTTGTAGGAGTCTCGGAGAGAAGAAGCGATTTAGATGACAAATACCTCAGCAGCATCCGTATCACCGGCTAAGAATGTGTCCGAATCTTATCTACTGGATAAACTCAGTGGATACCATACAAAAGGTACTTAGAGGTACTTTATCACAGACACAAGCTCCTGTCTAGACTACTACTTTTTGATGAATTTCCAGACTTTCAGTCTCTTAACTAGGACTGCTCCAGGTTTTCTGCCTTGCAGAGGTTCTGGACATGAATAAATGAACCTTTAACATGAAGCCTTTTAAAATGTATTGGTAAGATTTTGCCTCTGAGACCCAGCCTTAATATTATTTTGTTGTATGATCAAGATTTACTGATAGAGAGTAAAATCTATCAAGATACTGTTTTATCTTTTTTAATTCCACTTTAACTTGTGAAAAAAGCCTAAAAGCACCCCGTAAAACCTAAGTTTATCTTGCTGATATGAACCACTCATCTCTGTCTGAGAGATGCCATCTTCACTGATAAGCCCCTTTATCCTCACAGAGAGAGGAAAATAAAAACTCCATCATATACCTTCCTGTCTAACTTTTACAACAAGAGGAAGAGTGTTTCTCTCTCAGAGTGGCAGCGTATACTACTGTGGGTCTGTAGCCTATCCTGTCAGGAGTAGTATAATGTATGACTCCATCCAAATATTTATACTTAGCTGCCTTGAATGAGTCATCCTTAAAGCCGGCAGTGGCAAGACTAAACATAATTAATGTTATTCCTCAAAGCTGTGATGTCACTGGTTGAGGTTTAGAATGCTCATGAACTATTTGTGTGTCACTATTCCCATAATCTGCTCAAGTTATTTCCAAAACACAGATAATATCATCAGAAACCTTACCTGAACACTTCTTGGCTGTTTTTCCTCTGTAAAATCCAGCAGAACTCCAGCAGTGACCAATCGTAGCTTAGCAAGCACAAGTAGCCAGTCAAAGAAAAGTTTTTAAGCTGACGTTAGCGGCTTTGTCTTGCTCTTTACTTGCTTATTACTACGTAATATGCCAATTATTTCTCCCCCTCAAATCCTTTTCTCTTGTACAAGTAAAGGATACGGTTGGAAAATACGTACATGAAAGCATAAATATAACCTCTGTGTTGCCTGCAATGCACAATCAATGCTGTCATTGAGGGACATGCTAGCTTTAGCTTCAGGCTATGTCTGTAAATCCTCACTACTGTGTAGTCCACTATATAGTGAGTTCGCAATTATAGTGCTGTCCGAATGTGCGGTACAAATTATTGTACCCTATATGGTGGACTCAAAGTATCCCACAATGCATCATGAAAAGTAGTGTACAACCCAGCTACCGAATCAAGCCAATGCGGAAGTGTCTTAAAACTTGCATTCTCTCTACTGATCAATAGGGGGCGACTCCTCCGCTAGCAAAAATAAGTCCAATTGTATAAAAGTCCCTGAGAAAATGACCCTACTTCTCTCTTGATTTATTCCCTCAGTAAACATTGTAAACATGAGTTTATGTCTCAATCTCTACTTTCAAGTCTTCTTCAGTACAGCATGATGTTCATTTAGTAAATGATGGTTCATTTAGAGTCAAACAGACCATAAAGCAAGGGATGTTTTACCCAGAGTTACTAAGAATTGCTGCAGGTGTGTGCTCACACATACCATTGCAGTATGCGTGCGCTTCAAGATAAACAAAACCTATTCAACAGAAACAGATGAGTTCATACATTCGGAGTCATATCGAAACACAGATGTGCTGGCCGTGAAATATCCCTCTGAATTATTTAAGAACTACTGATCAGTTTTTTTTGTCTCATGCTTGGCCAGTTTAATCAAAAGGGGGCGGGGGGCGGGGGGAGTGGGGGGGTCTCATTCCAGGTGAGACGAGGATTTGCTCAGGCACGAAAGAGGAAAGCACCGCTATTAATTATTAAAGTCGATTCAAGAACAGCACAAGCGAGCAACAAGGTATGAATGTCGGTGATGATTTATTATTTTTTTTTGTAGATGTCATATATTAATGTACAAATGTTTCAAAAATCAGATTAAAGAATAAAGACTAATTCTCAAAAAAAAATCACATTAAAAAGAAGTTCAAAAACACACACAAAAGTCTCATTTATCCTGGAAAAAGAAACCTGAATTCATGAACCACCATTTCTTCGTCTTCTTTCTGGCAGTGAGGTTGTTATGTTTGTTGTTTCTGAGTAAAGTGTCTACTTCTGAGATCAAATTACACCTTAACCTGGATTTTATGAGACTTGAAGTGCACATTTAGAGATAATAAATCTCTGAAACCGCACTACAGTGAACTCCTTTGTTACAGAAACACTCCCATTCACCAGTGTTGTCAAGCCCCGAGAGGCGTGTGCTAACTGGACAAACACCCCCACCGCGGTCGCCTCCGCATAACGCTGCTACACAAGCGTGCGTTGCATAACGCAGCTCACACCAGAGTTGCCCAATACCAAACAGCCAGGGACATGTTTTATGCATTTAGCCCTTTGTGTTGTTGTTCGCCGTCTTTGTGGCGCTGGATGAGCGATTGCCGCTGGTTAAACATTGTTCTTCTTTGGGGTTTTCGTGCCCGAGGAGCTGACGTCGTTGAGCCCTGAGCGGTAATTACAGGGCACCACCAATAACACTCGCTGACATGGATACGCTGCAAACAATAAACAATGCTCTTCCGTCTGTTTCTTTCGTCAAAATTTCACAACAAACAATTATCATCAAAAGTTGTGTTCGATCAAGATAATTTCATGTGAACTGTTTTCATGTTTCACTGGTGAAAGAAAACCAGTAGTTACCAAAAAGAAAATGCTATTTTTAGTTGTAATGACATCCATGTGCTATGAATAGCAGTCTGACTATTTCATAACACACGGAAAGTAATAAACAGTTCCTGAGTGTTGAGAGAGACACAGAGATATGAGTCAGTTTCCTGAGCTACAACATGGCTTCGGTATTTTTTCAAATCCAAACATCTGGATTAGGTTTAGTTGGCCTTACACCACTCACAACCACATTTTAGTCTCATTATCTGTTTTAAGTATTGTTTCCTCTGCCTCCATCTAAACGTCAATGCTGCCGTTTTGGCCAGATCTCCCAAACAAAGTAAGAGTGGACAAATACGTGGCATGTGTCCAAAATCCTATTTTTAGAACCATTTCAGACGATACAAGGATTAACTGCCCTTTCTTACCTGAGGCAGATGATCCGATTCAATCCAGTGTTTACAACAACGTTTGCTATCTGCCGTCCTAAGCTGCGTCACGGTTAAACACACGTTCGTTGTCAGTCAAAATAACTTCCCACGAGAGGGAAAGGGGTCTTTGTCAAGTCATGTTTTCTCGTTTGTGTTGTTGTCGTGTTCCTTTCACATATTGAACAAGGGTTCAACGACAGATAGCCCCGTTCCCGCTGTCCCCCTTATTTGTATGCACGTGGCGGTGGCCGAAGGTTCGGCGGTCATTGTTGCGTCTTGGCCGAGCGACTTGATGGGTCACAGTCCGGCGGTGGAGCTTGAAATGAGGAGGAATGGGGGAGGAAAGGGGGAGGAAAGGGGGAGGCCCGGCGAAGGGCGGCTGCTTCATCCTCCATCTGCATTACCTGTATCTCTGGCGGCTGCACTCTCACTTTCAGACCCTCGGAGGCCTTCATCAACAAAGAGCCAAAAAAGCACCCTCGGAGACCTCCGCCTCAGCTCGAGGCCGTAATGGGATCACACACAAAGGGACAAGGCGCTCTAGGGTTTTACAGGCTCCCTCGGAGACTATTAGAAAACCCACAGGCGTTTTTGATCGGGTTTGGACAGGAGGCAGCATACCGGGGGCTAAAACAGGGGTTGGAAAATAGCTTTTTCCTGTGTACACATGTGCGAGACGAGGACGAATTCCTCGGCATTAAAGCATCCTGCTTCACCATCTGATACGTGTAGCAGAGTTGCCCCCAGAATGCAGAGTATTTTCTTGCTCTGGGCTGAGCTAAAGGGGAAGGCATGCGGGCCGCAATCCCGGGGTCGCCCCACACAAAAGCTGCTGTGGACACCGGCCGAGTGAAGACACTGACTCGAGTGAGCTCGCCCTCATGTGTGCTCGTGTGTCTTCTTGTTTAGTCCTCGTCCGGCCTCGTCTGAGTCTGGCAGAATAGAGCAGAACATTGGGGAGGTGGGAGGGAGGGGGCAGCATGAAACATGGCCAATACTAGCTGATGTGACCTAAAACTTAAAACGTGGCCAAGTGAAACAAATTCTTCTCTCTCCCTTTTTCTCTCGTAGATGGTTTGATGGCCAAGTCGACTTGTTTTGTTTCCGGTTCACAACGTCCACTTCTTCTTCTACTCTGTTTACTGAGCGGATTCACCGCCGCGTGTAAAGTGTAGCCCAAAGAGCTACTTTACTTCTGACCGAACTACGGCATATGGCATTCTCTCTACTGGCCAGCAGGGGGCGACTCCTCTGGTGGCAAAAATAAGTCAGATTGTATAGACGTCTATGAGAAAATGACCCTACTTCTCACTTGATTTATTACCTCAGTAAACATTGTAAACATGAGTTTATGGTCTCAGTCTCCCGTTTCAAGTCTCATTTAGTAAATTATGGACCTTTTAGAGTAAAATAGGCCATAAAGCAGAGTATGCTTTAGGGCGGGGTTACTGTGATTGACAGGTCGCTGCCGCTACCGGAGCCGTATACGGCGTCTCAACGTCACTCCTCCACATTCCAAATATTTTAACTTCCATTCATTGGTTGCAAATAAAAGAACATGGCGACGGCCGTAATCCAAGATGGCGACGGTGAAATCGCTGAACTCAAGGCTTTAAAACGTCAGTCGACAAACCAATGAGCGACTTCACGATGCATTTCTGCATTTCTTCTTTAGTGAGAAAGTTCACTTAACATTTGCTAGAAAAATGCCCACAGAAACTTTGAACCGTGGTTTTTTTTACCCGGCAACAGCGACATGTTTAACACAGCACCAGTACAGTAACTATGTACCCAGATGCCCATAATAACAGGGTTCACATCATAAATCGCCCGCTCTCCCTTCCATCCAGAGAGGGATCCACCCCCTGTGGCTCACCAGCCTGGCAGCCCATCTTAACTCCACGACACTCCTGAACCCCAAGCCACAGAGCTTTCACCAGTGAGGCCCCATGGAAAAATTAAACTGGACACTGCGAGGAAGCCCAACTTTGTGGTCCTGGCAGGGGAATATGATTGGATAAACACACAGCGAAGCCTCAAACCGGCTCACTCAGTCAGTGCCTGGTGGGGATGTGACGAGAGGCAGGCAGTGAGGTTTTTATTCAGTAGTGTGTGTATGCATGTGCGTGTGTGTGTGTGTGTGTGTGTGTGTGTGCATGTGTGTGTGTGTGTTTTTGTGGAGGAGGGTTGAATCTGAAGGGCACATACTGTTCCTGGAAGCATCGGTGGGTCTTCAAAGCCCAGAGTTTCACAGAAGATGGAAAAGGACGTTTATTATCCGTGCAGAGCGGGCGCAGGCAGCAGTGACATCCTCCCATCAATGTTTATTAAAAACAGGCCTAATTATCCGGCCCAGTCCGCCTGCCGGAGCTATTTCGGTCTGTGGTGAGCAGGTGACTTGTGTTACGACAAACTAGGTCATGTGTTCGTACGTCACCAGCTCTCTAACCCGAGTGTGCCCCCGCTTGTTTTTCAATTAAAGGCCAATCATTGCTGTGTTAGTTCCTGTTTTAATCTGTAACCAGCTGACATCATCCGTGCACTGCACTACTGTGCCAGTGTTTGTGTGTGTGTGTGTGTGTGTGTGTGTGTGTGTGTGTGTGTGTGTGTGTGTGTGTGTGTGTGTGTGTGTGTGTGTGTGTGTGTGTGAGACAGCTCAGTCCATTGTAAAACAAGCCACTAGAGTTATTGAGGTATTGAGGGACACGTGCACTGCCGGACGCTTTGAAGCGGCTTACTATATGGAAAGCACATTTACATTCTTTAATTAAATTATCTTTTTAAATAGTTATATCATGGGAATATTCACTCAGCTGTCAGTTTATTAGGTACACCTAGTTCTAACAAATGCAGTCGATTAACAACATGAAGAGGTATGATGTTCAGCTTTTGTAGAAACAAGGTGTGGATTAGTAGTTAATACAACTGTTTTAGCAACGTCTGTCTGTTTGTATCAGTTGAGGTAAAAAGGCGCATTTAAGAGGTGTAATTTCTGCAAACTGATTTACAAAGACATGCACAGTTGCATCGATCCCATCCACGCTTGACACCATTTTCCAGAGAGGTTTTTTCTCTTTCCATTTTTGCCATTGGCTCTGGCACGGGAGGATTACAGCGTTGTTCTTCATCCAACTTAAAAAATGTGGATATTAGGTTGTTTTTTTTTCCATTTAATATTCTGGGTCTCTTTGGTCCTTTTTCTACTCATAATCATTTTGCATCTCTTTGTGCTTTTGTGTATCTTTCTAGTTGTTTTGTGTCTCTTTGTAGTCGTTTTGTGTCTCTTTGCAGTTGTTTGGTGTTCCTTTGAGGTTGTTTTGTCTCTTTGCAGTCGTTTTGTGTATCTTCATAGTCGTTTCTGTGTCTCTTTGTAGTCGTTTTGCATTTCATTAAAGTCGTTTTGTGTCTCTTTATAGCCATTTTGCGTCTATTTGTAGTAATTTCTCAAAAGTTGAATTTGACAGATTTATTTCAGCCCAGCTGCAAGTAAATTCACTGAGCTTCCATTTAAAGTAATTTATTTAAATGTTGTAGTTTTAAATGCTGTGTGACCCAGCAATAAAGACTGAAAGTAGCTCAAATCAGTTAGCGTGTAATCGCTGAGCGCTTCTGAAATTTTAACTTATGTTGAAGCTTTGTATGTATGTACCATGAAAGCCCGTGTATTGTCTGCGGATTGGTGAATACAGTAGATTAATTTCCATCGATACCCACCATTAAATATGATTATAATGTATGCATTAAAGTAATTACTGTTATGGAGGCAGAATTTCTGGAAGTTAAAATTTATCTCACAAAGCGTATGTATTTTTGTGAATGTCATTTTGACAAATGAACTGGAGAACACTGAAGAAACTGTGCATTTACTTTATTATTTACCTAGATGTTCCCTAACTGTGGGTATGTATATATAAATATATACATATACCTGTATATATATACACATACGTGTATGTATTTATATATACTGTACATATGTATATAGATGTGTGTATATGTATGTATATATATATATATGTGTATATATATACACATATATGCACATATTAATATACATATATACACACATATATATATATTTGATGGGAACTCTTCCTTTGTCTCCATCCGTCATAGTAAAATAAACTCTCTCCCAAATGATCTGCAGTGCCAAGAAGAAGATTTCCGCTATCTGCTCCTCATCAGGGTCTTTTTTCTTCTTCTCTCACTCTGATGAACTCATTTGCATGTTATTATCCCGCCGTCTTCCATGAGAGGGAATTGAATTTTAAATGCAAATCGTAGAAATAATTACCACTTGGCTGCACGGCGACAATTCAGCTCAGTTTGCATCGCTAATGGCATCATCCAGAAGAAACGGGATGGAGAATTTATTTTGTATTTATCCACACATCCTCCACGTTTCTTCCTTTGTTTGCTTTTTTATTACATTTTTTATGCTTGTCTCTGAGATTAATTGTTAAATAGCTCATTAACTAGCCGTTATCCTGCCTTTGTCAAAGTAAACCTTGAGAGTGTCTCTTGACAGATTGGTGTGAGAGTTAACGTTTCCTCCAGACTGAATGCCGTCGAGGCGAAACAGATGTCAGCATCGCAGTCGCTGTAATCAAGGAATAAATCAAAAATGCATATGGAGGCTCATCGTGGAGTCATTTTAGTGATTTAAAGTTTGAAAACAACACAACACACGAGGAAGTTTACTGTTTTAAAGATGTTGTTGTGGAGTGATTTTGATCACACGTCTCCGTCGTGAGATCAGATGATTACAGTGACAACAAACTGCTTCCGCCGATGAAGAGCTCTGAAAAAAGAAAGGCTAGTAAATGTTGTGATTATTTTCACCAAAGGGATGATTATGTTACTTTGATAAACTAGTATTTAAGTTCGGCAATTGAGGTCACTTGACTCTGTTTGGGATTTAAGGTACCAGGACAAGTAAGACAAGATGTTTTACACATTGACAGGAAAACTAACTATAAACTATAAGAAAAACAATAGTAAATCATCCCACACAATGTTTACTCAAGTTCTGCACTTAAGTCAAATTTTTAGGTACTTTACTTGAGTATTATCCAGGTTATGCTACTTTATACTTTATAGTACTTTCAGTATGTTACTTTTGGTACTTTTACCCAGACAGCCTCCGAGAAAATGGGAGGGGGCGTCACACATGGTTTGCCTATTTTACCAAATTAATTTCGGAGCACCATTTAATACCACAACAGAATTTCCACTCACATAAAAATGAATTCATCTGCACAGCTAATAGGATTGCATTGCTATATTTATAAAGACCTACAGAAACTCACCTGCATTGTTTAAATTCTGGACTTTTATCTATCTGCGTTCAATTCATTGTAATTTTAAAAAAGAGTAACACTTAGATAATTGATTTGTTTTTAATTTTGCACTAAATGTACAGCCCTGATCAAAAGTAGTTTAAAAAAAATTGGAAAATGCAGTAAGCACACATTTACATACATAGAATATAATCATATGTTGGGAATACATAAACATGGTGCTGATTAAAGAGAGAAAGAACCTCATGACTTAAGTTACATTTACGGACGCTCTCACAGTTGCTCATCACAGATGTCTGCGTCTCGACTTTTACTCAACTGACCACTAATAGAGCCGACATGTGTGTCAGTGTTTGTGACTGAGCCTCCGTCCGTGTTTAGACAGGCCTGTCAGGGAGTCCAGCAGTAATGCTGATGGCTGCTTTTTGCTTTTTCAGGTGGAGCCACAGACAGTCGCTGAGGTCAGACAGAGACGGCGGCCTCCTGCACCCACTGCTGCTTCCTGTCCCGCCTCCGCGGCCCCAGTGGTGCTTAACATTATCAATACATCTTCCTGCACTCAGCATTTAGTCGCGAGTCCACCACCTGTCAGATTGCAATGTTAACCGGGATGTTTTTAAATGACATTTCACAAAGATAACCCAATATATATATAATATAGTATATAAATATATACTATATAATATATATATATATATATATATATATATATATATATATATATATATATACAATATATATATACAATATATATATATATATACCCTATATATATATAATTATAATAAAATGTTAAATAAATAATATTAGCCTGAATTACCAAATAACGCCAGTTAGGTTAGCCTAATTGGGTATCTCCTTCTCATTAGACATACAGCCTAAAATCACAAAATTAATGTTACTTATTGTGAAACACAAATTCTCCACGTCTACCTTTAAAAAGCAAAAGACAATTTTGTTTAGGAGTTATGTTACAGCTTGTGAAGACTTCACGTTTGTAGAGCTGAAATGATTTGTCAATTATTGGATTCATTGATGGACCTATTTTGAAAAACAATCTTCTCAGTAATTTTGTTAAAGATAAAACGCCCCAAAAGTCAACACCTATAACTTCACTTTTTGTCACGAATGTGAAAGTTTGTTGTTTTTCATAGTCCCCTACAATTATAAACTAAATATCTTTGGGTTTTGGACTTTCTGTGAAACAAAACAAGATATTTGAAGACTTCAACTTAGACTGTGTGTGACACAATTAATTGGGGTGGGGACATATAGTCAATAATTAATATTCTCATTATTTGCAGTCTTACACAGTTGATTGCTTTTGTTTGGACGGCACAACAGATGTTTTTCCTAGCCAACAATTCACACATTACTACAGTCTGTACTAGCTAGAGCATTTATATTTATTTGTGTAAGTTTGTCATGGTTCAACCTAATTTAGTAAATTGGAAACTAGCCAGAAGCCAATGAGAACCAAGGAATTACTTTTGCACATAAACTTAGTAATGGAAATAAGAATAGCTGGTGCAACTCAGTCCTGGTGTGTTGGTTCATGACAGTATTCCAAATGCTTTCTGTTGGATGGACGACAACATAGAAAAAAAAGCCTCTGAATAATAATGTTTCATCTCCCGACTGTCCAACACTTGATATATTCCCATCAGTTACCCCACAGGGCTCGTTGCTGTTTCCATGCACATCCCGCTCCGCGTTGAATCCCTGATGACTCAAAGCTAGACTCAGTAAATCTCCCAGTGATGCTTTGGCTAGCCTCTTGTCCTATGATAAACTGCACACGTGTGATGTCTCCTGGAGTAAGTGGCAGTCTGTGAGCACTGAACCGAAGGCTGCGTGATGAGGTAACGCTTGTCTGCACAGTTATTGTTGGAAAGGAACCAAAGAACCATCAGAGAGCTGAGACTGCAGCGACCTGATGAGCTGAAACTTGTGCTGCGATCATGCTCTATATTTTTGCACTATGGCAGGACTCTCATTAACAGCAACAACGCCAAAAAAGAGTTGTCACAGCGGTATAATCAAGGCTGTTAAACTTGTTATTACAGATTAAGTTTGTTGAGGTTAATGTCTGGCTCGGCTCAAGCTTTCAAATCCAGTTTATGTTTTAATATGTAGAAAATACACTGGTTTTCAACGTTTGTCACATCAGTTTACATTTTAAAAGGTGGATTTAAGAGCTGTTATTTCTGTAAATGGATTTACAGCTGCATCGATCCCATTCACGCTTGTCGCCATTTTCATGTTTTTCTTTAGCCATTTTTGGCCCTGGCTCCCACACAGGAGGATTACATCGTCTCTTTGGTCCTTTTGTGTCTCGTTGTAGTCACTGTGTGCCTCTTTGTAGTCATCTTGCGCCTCTCTGTAGTCGCTATGCGCCTCTTTGTAGCCAGTTGATGGCTCTTTGTGGTCCTTTTGTTTCTCATGATCACTTTGCATCTCTTTGTGGTTGTGTGTCTCTTTAAAGTCCTTTTGTGTCTCTTTGTGGTCACTTTGTGTCTCGTGATTGCTTTGTGTCTCTTTGTGGTCCATCGTGTGGTCATTTTGTATTTTCCTGTGGTCGTTTTGCATCTGTAGTTGTTTGACGTCTTTGTCAAACTTTGTGGTCATTTTGTGTGTTTTTTGTCGCAGCTTTGTGTCTCGTGATTACTGTTTGTTTTTCTGTTGCCATTTTCTGTGGCACAGGAAGGTGCCATGCTTATCGTTCATCCCGCCTACAAATTAAATTGTTCTAACCAGGAAAAACATCTATCAATGACCGCAAGAGGGAAAATAATCAGAGAATTAGGGACCACCTCTATATCTGCAACTGTCACTGTTAATTTACAGATTAAACAAACAAGATATAACATGTTGATTAGTGAGCTTCAGGCCATATCCACACTAATACGTTTTTGTTTTACAACAGAGTTTTAAACTGGGACGTAACCCCGGAGTTTTCAAACATATCCGTCCTCGGGGACGTTTCCAAACTCCTCCGTTTTCCATGCTCTAAAACTCTGGTTTAGTGTGGACGCTCAGTGTAAGCGTAGCAAAAGATATGCGTTTTAAATCGGAAACGTAGTAGTGTGGACATGGTTTTAAAGTTGTAGGTGGATTTTTCAACTTTTGAGAGAGAGAGCTGTCTCCAGTCTTTAAGCTAAGCTAGTCTAATTGCCTCCTGTCTCATCTAGCTCTCGGAGAGAAAGCAAATATTACACCACAACTATCCCAGTAGAAGCAAGTACATTGCTTCTACCAGCTTAAAACATTGCAACATGGCTGATTTGTACAATTTCACAGGATTTCTTGGTATCAAGTCCAATTTCTGAAGTTGCCAACATGCAACAAGGGATAACTTCAGAATTTGGACTTGTTACGAACAAATCCTTCGGAATTGCACAAATCAGCCATGTTGCAATGTTTTACGCTGGTAGAAGCAATGTACTTGCTTCTACTGGGATAGTTGTGGTGTAATATTTGCTTTCTACCTGTTAGCATGTTGACAAAGCATAAAGCAAAAGAGCAGCTAGTGCACTCATAAACCGTTCTACCAATCTCTTTCTCCTGCCACCGTGGCCTCACCCAGCTGAACTTGTCAGTGATGCATGAAAAGCAAAGATTTGAACCTCATTTGGGTGAAAATGCTGGAAAAACAAAAACCTCATGAGTAAACAAACTTTGTCCTCCATTCATCATCAACACGGCTGTGCTACATTTCACATCTGAGTGACGCTGGGGCAAAGGGTTAGTTGTTCAGTATCTAGCTCTCACTCCGGTGCATGTTCACAAGTATCGACTGAACTCTCCTGAGGCACAGAAAGAACAAATGTGCTGGCTTTTGAGTTTTTTTTCCCTTCTTTTAAACAGGAGACGTTCCCTCAAGAAAACACTCGCTGTCAGCTCAGCGTCCCTCAGCAGCCATGAGAACACGTTGTGCTGTCAGTCTGTCTGTGGATCAATCCCCCGGGATGGACCGGAAGACGAGACGAGTGGGAGATACGCGATGAGTGCAAAGGTCACAGGTCGGGGGAGGGGGGGAGAGACACACACAGGTTTCGAACGTTTAAACTTAAAATATATGCCCGCGCTGCCTCGCAGACGCCACAGATTCATTCATGCGAGCACGCACACGGCTGCAGAGCAACATGTGAACATGAGGTTAAGCTGTTTTAGTTACGGGTAAAAAAGTCAGAGGTGTTGAGTGAGAATCCATAATTTCTGTTTCTCCTGACCACGGACGGATCATGAGACAACGGGCCTCTGAGCAAAGACACATGTCCTACGTATAGCAGCAAGACAGCCGGACGGAAAGATGCACAAAACAACGCAACCAAGTTGTAGTTTTTCAACTCTTTGTGGTTGTGTTGCATCTTTGTGGCCTTTTGGCATCTTTTTCTATCAATTCTTTTTCCTTCTATGTCCTAATTGTTTTGTCTGTTTGTGGTAATTTGCTGTCACTTTGTAGTCATTTCGTGTCTCTTTATACTTGTTTTGTATCTCTTTGAGGTTGTTTTGCATGTCTTTGTACTCATTTTGCTTTTTTGAAGTTTCTTTGATGTCATTTTCCATCTTTCTATGGTCTTTTTGTGTCTCTTTGTGGACATTATTTCATCTTTCAGTGGTCTTTTTGTGTCTTTGTCGACAATTTTTTCATCTTTCAAGGGACCAATTGTGTCTCTTTGGAGCGGTTTGGTGTCTTTATGAGGATATTTGCCTTTTGTTGTCATCTTGCATCTCTTTCAGTGACATTTTGCAGGTGAAGCCCAGGTGGCCCCCTGACCACTTGGGCCCCTGGGCCTGTGCCCAGCAGTCCTGATCATGATACTTAACGGCTTAAATGCTGACTTTGCGTCATCAAAAGACGGGCTATTCATCTCAACGAACCCTTTTTCTCTCGTTCGGCCTCATGAGTCAATACCTCAATGAGCTATACGGTGACATATGTCATGCTCATTCATTGTGTCCCCTCCACTGTCCCCGAGGACTACCTTTAACAAGGTAGGGGAATACCTGATCTCTCTTGTGCTTTAAGTGGTTAACTCTCAGCTTACGCTCTCCGTTGGGGGTGAGGCTCTTTCCCACAGTACGTTCTGTCCTCCATGAAACATTGGATACCGGACACTCCTTTCTCCTCAATCCAGGCTGAAGAGATCGGAGCACGCAGGGAGATCATCTTTCAGCTCCCACGTCTGACTCCGGGTTTACCATGAGAGGGCCACGCCAGGTTCAGGCTTGTCAGCTCTCTACTCCAGCTCAGGTAGTTTAATCCATGACCTTTACTGAACTGTCTTCATGTCCCACAGCTCCCTTTCTGACAGCTTGAGGTGTAATCCTGATTACTAAAGCAGAGATCCAACAGAAAAGTGCAGTGAAGATGTTTTATCCCCACCATATCAAATATCAAAATGACGTGAAGCCTTTTTTGCTCCTTGTATCTCCAGTAAAGCTAGATCACAGCTGATACTGGATTGAAGCCAATATAAATACACTAAAGATTGTCAATAGGGTTGGGGGATGAAACGATCTTGAAAATGTTCACGATGTTCACGAAATCTTCCACGACAAAGATGATACATTCGTGAGAGTTATTTTCGATGTTTTGGGTGTCACAACACCATTAAATGACTCGTTTCACTTTCAGATTTGGATCCATTCAGTTCGACAACATTTTGAGACAATTTACAACTATTTAATTATTTTATCCCCATTTAAGTTAGCATACAGGGCTAAACAGGAAGTTGGATGCCTTGGCCGGCGTATGTCTCTTGTGCACATGCTCTCCCCAAAGAGTAGCTCGCACGAGTGAGAGAGTCAACATGGTGAGGTACTGAACATATGTATTCAACCCTCAATGAACCGACTCATGATACTAAATAGTTGAATATCATAAACCATAATTAACCTTTTGGTTTCTTTAGGGTTCTGTCCTAATGAGAATACTCTTACAACTTTAAATTGAGCATTATTAATATTATTACTAAATACATATCATGATATTTTTCAAAGTCAAATCAATATAAAAATATCACATGACATTTTTTGAATTTTTAATGGTAAAAACATGTATTGCTATTTGGTCCAATACAGAATCATTTTACAGACTTTTTGGGAAATTATATTGGAGTTGAAATTGTCATAAATTAGCATAGTTTTGGTAAATTAAATAAAACGTCAACAATAAACTTTTCCTGGAAATGACTTTTTTATAAAAAAGAAAAAGATTAATAAAAAAACCAACATTTACCATCTTTTTTAGAATCTATCAACTGCATCTGATAGTTTTCCTTAGCATCTGTTAGTTCGCCCAGTTGTCAGTTTAATAAAGTTTGTTTTCTCAAAATGAATGAGCTCATAATAAAAACGATTCAACTTATTGTATAAATCATATTTCTTTTGTTTTTTTATTATGCCTAGCATAGTACTGGGGGCGGCAACAATGTATTTCACTGCATAATGTAGAGATATATTGAGTGTGCCAAAACGGCAACACATGCGTTATGTGCTATGGAGCAGCAACGTTGCCCTATTGTTCTTTTCATGAAGTCATTTCTTTAAGAGTTGTTGTAAGTGGAAACGTCAACAACTAGTGACACTTAGTGAGCGTTTACGTGCACCATATACAAGTTTCAAAATCTTGCAATTCATAAGTCACAATCTAAATATATCAAACAAGATGGTTTTTTTTATACTTTGAGACGACCACATTCAGCAAAAAACAGTCAAAATTGATGGATTTCTGTTTGACACACAGCTGGTCTTCAGCTCAGCTCAGTCCGTCACGGTTCAACAGGTGTTTTTACCATCAGACAGCTCAACACCAACACTGTGCTGCGTTTCCGCCCCCCCCCCCCCCCCATGTGTGTGTGTGTTGCTATCAGAGTTTCTCTGTGCTTTGTTTACGTATCCCCGGCCCGCCGTATGATCTTTAGTGGCTGTTAGTGGATGTGAGCGTGCGTTCATACAGTGGATACAGCTGATAACACCGTCCATTATTATCTTGTGGACGTAAGATAAAAATATGGTACTAATATCATGTACTTTTACTCAACTAGAATGTCAAATGCAGGACTTTTACTTGTACACTTGTATTTTTCCACTGAGGCATTGACACTTTGACTAAAGTGAAGGATCTGAGTACTTAATACTTCCAAGGAAGACAATATTTATGTGCTAAGAAGGTCTCACGACTCATAAACCTACATCCAGGGATATAGCTCCATGTAAACCAAACTTCACTTAGTTTATCTGCTTTTTAATAGTGACTAAAGACTCGCCTCGCCGAGGTTTAAGGTAATTTAATTCATAAAACAATAGGACATTTTAACCAAATCAACTAGGTCTATATCTATTTGGATGCTTTTGCTTCTTAGAACTGATTAGAACTGTGCTGCAAATAATGTAACCGACCTTTTTATTTCCCACCTCATCAATGCTGACATTGCATGTAATGGGTTTACAACACCCGCCCTGCTATAACGCCCCTCTGGCATCGCGCCAAAAGTCTGGTTCTTGAAATAAAGAAGGAATCCTCTGCTTCAGCACAATGGGGATGTTTTATTTTCCGGTGGAGATGCATACGTACAGTGTGTGCGTGGGTTGTGTGTGCGTGTGTGTGCTCATGCATACACTCACAGGTGAATGTATGCACACACCAGAAGCCAGACCAGAAACAAGACGTTGTTTTCTGGAAGTGAATATTTAACACCAGCATGCCACTCTGTGAGTTGTCACAGATCAGAGAGTTCATTTCAGAGAAGCGTTGAATAGACGCTGTCTTTGTTGTGGAGTCTGCTGGTTTGAATGTCAAGTCACAAGAACGTACTTTTGACTTAGCAAAATCAGATCAGTTCATTTTGAGGACAAATTGAAAATAAGCGTTAGTTCAATAAGCTTTCATCTAAATCTTAAACCCTACAATTCACAAACTTAGAGGCTCCAATTACCCGACGGGTCTCTGCAGCAATATTCCATCCCACTCCTATTAAAACAATGATACCACACACTCCCACCACCAGGCACAAAGCCATGCCATGGGGTTGCTATTGTACCTCAGACGCTACAAGCTGGTGTCCAGCATGAACCCATTCTGGATGAACATAAGGATTCTTGGTTTCCCTCTTTAAGTTCGTCTCGTTCCCGCTGTCGGGGGCTGCTGGGAGGGCAGAGGAGTACATGGGAAACAAGCTTGTTAACTCAACCTACAGCAGGCTTTCTATGGGCTTCTCTCATGAAGACAAAAGGAGGCGAAAACTAAAAACAACTGGCTTTTTCTTTGGCTTTGTTGTGCAGTAAAACCGACCAGTCAATGAAGCACATTCCTTACAGTGTGAACGCGAGGAGTATTGACATGTTAGTTAAAGCTCAGATGATAAATAGGAAACTATATACGGTGTCTTTTGGTTCATGTTGGTAAAAAATAGAATGTTGGTAAAAAAAATAGAATTAAGATAAGCTATATCATTCGTTCACTGAAGCCATCATTGAAAGAGATTGTTGTGTTTTTGCTGTATTTATTTTATCTAAAACCCAAAACACAAGAGCAATAGTTAGCCGCAAACGTGAGCATGTCCGGCTAACTAGCTCACAGCCTACAGAATTAATCGAGCCAAGGGGAACTTCATCCGCAACCGTGATTAAAAAGGGAGCCAGTGGAAGCTCGAACGATAAAACACGTTGTAGAAAACTGGATGTGAATTTGACATTTACGGTTGTTTCGGGTATTACTGTGAGGAAGGCTACGTCAAACACACTTAGCCCTCATCATAAACAACTTTTCTCTTCACTTGATGAACACATGAATATAAACAGCAACGTAAGCAAGGCAGAAGCGTATCACTAACAGGGTTGTATTACGCTTTCCGACGTTAGCGTTATTAGCTTGCTAGCTGTAGCTGATCCAAATGTTGCAACAATTGAAAATTGACTGGAAGCTGCTTCAGTCTCCATTTAAAAAGACATGTTGACAATCATTTAGACTGCAAAATGACAAAATGTGATTTCAGTTAAAGGAGTGTCTGTTTTTGCTACTCTCCGACTCCCAACTGATTTATTTGTGACATGCAGGGTTGACACTCTTCTCCTGACTTTATCAGATCTAAAAGGCCAAGGTCAGCTGATGGGCTGGGTGAGGAATCCAAGTCCAAGACAGAAACAGTCTGGCTGTTTAGTTTACACTGAAACAAGCTTTGGGATGTTTCCTAAATAACATGCACCGGTTGGCGGAGGGAGACAGGCAGTAGCTCTTCTGGACACGTGTAACCTTGAAATGGGGCATGACGGACAGGGGACTTACCATTATAATCCAGAAAATAGGGACAGATTTAAGGCTATGCTGCATCATGAAAAGATTTATCCGGATTGGACAAATTGTTTTGGTCAATCTCACAATCATCTGTTTGCGTCCGGAAGATACAGCATGAAGCCGTCACATCCTCGGCCGGTTTGTTGACAGTGAAAACGCGTTTATTGACCTCAGTTGTTCCCCCCCCGGGTGCTCTTCTTGTTGTCTGGGATAAAGACTGAGCACCAGGACAGCCGAGCCAGTGACCTCAGCCACCGGCCTGAGGCTGGAGGGATTTCCCAGTGTATAAACAATGGTGTGATCCCTTTGGGTTCACAAACACACACATATATTATGTCTACGAGCCACTTGTCCAAGCAGAATGGATGAGTGAGAAGGAATCCATCTCCAGGTATTTTCAGCCATATCTTCTAAATAATTCTGGTTTGTTTATATTTAGGCTTTCCTAAATATCCAGGCCCACCACTGGAAAGCCTTTTGATGCTTTCCAGCCTTTTGATGCTTTCCAGTGGTGGTGATATTAACACCTACTAGAGAGATTAACTGATTTGCAGAAAATAACTGAGCAACAATTTGCTTTTTTCCCGTTTTATATTATAGCAAATTTAAAATTGTAAGGATGAACGGCTAACAAGGACCATAAACTGAAGTATAACAAGGCTATAGATTTATTATGGGTTGTGCTGGGATAAATAGTGAATGGGTATGTATTAAGCTACTTTGTAGAAATGAAGTGGGTGGTTGTGTAGAGTTTATGCACCTACACGTCTATGTACTGCACAGCTTACATGGATATATATTCAGATAGTTTGGATGATTTTACATCTTTCCTACTGTCAACAAACCCCATAAAAACAATTGTTCAATTGACAGACAATAAATTGCCAAATATTTTTATTTTTATTCTAGCCTCGAAATCGCAATGATTTTCTGCTTATTCTCGTCTTATATGATAAAAACAAAAATATATTTTGGGGTTTTGGACAGTTGGTCAGACAAGACAAGACATTTGAAGACATCAGCTTGGGCTCTGGGTAGTTATGATGGGTATTGTTCACAATTGTTTGATATTCTATAATTGATTATCAGCAGATCAGTTCATATTGAGAATAATAGTTGCAGACATTCAGTTATTTTTGTAGAAAAGAAACAATTTCATCGCCGTCATTTACACAAACGTGATGATCATTTGTGTCTTTTTTTTCTCCTTTGTCGTCTCGTTTCATTGTGCCAGAGTTGCATTGTCTCTGTTTGCTGTCAATCAACTGCTGCCTGCACAAAGAAACTGGCAGAATGTGTGCTAAAAAATTTGGGTGTCTTTGTTTCGCTGGAACAAGAAGTTAATTTCAAGCTCGGTTTGACACAACAACAACAACAAAAAACAGATAAGAAATATGTTAATATGAGAAACGCCTGCTTTTTACACACTGCAACAGATTGGGGAGACTGTAAACTAAACGCAGACAGAAGTAAACAGTCGATAAGCGAAGAGCAAGCCTTGAAAATTTCATGCTGAGACAGCTCGGTGAAACAAAGCTGCATCTGTTCTTCTGCAAAGGCGGATGTGAGAGCGGCAGGGGAGCAGGTATGAATCCCCCGCAGGCCTCCGCGCTCCCGCTCTGCCCCCTCCTGTTAAAACTCTGACCAATATTTCATTGATTTCTGTGACAAGGTAGAGAACGGGTTTCAAAGGCATCTCATCCTCAATCCCCAACCTAAATGTAGCAGCGGTGGAAAAGGCTCGAGGTTGTCGTGCCGGTGGGACTCTGCCGTCTGGTGAAGAAACAGCTGCCATGACCCACTTCTCGGCTCCATGTGAAGCTCCTCTCTGGATCTGATATCTTCTGTCTTTCATCTTTATGATCGCTTGCAGTTTGGACCTCAGCTGAAAGTGTCTGCACATAAAGGGGCAGTTGAATCTGATCGATTTACTGTCAACAGTGGTGGAATACAACAAAGTGCATTCACTTAAATACTGTATGTTGGTACAATTCTGAGGTACTTCATTTTGGAGGCAAGTGTTGTACTTTTTACTCCACTACAATACTACTGAACTTACATTTATTTGACAGCAAACATAAAGGGGACATATCATGCACATTTTCAGGTTCATACTTGTATTTGGGGTTTCTCCTAGAACATGTTTCCATGCTTTAATGTTCAAACAACACATTATTTTCCTCATACCATCCGTCTGAATAAACCTGTATACACCCTCTGTCCGAAACGGTCCGTTTTAGCGCCTGTCTCTTTAAGTGACTGAGGCGAAGACATGTTTTCTGATTTAGGCAGTCCACAAAACACTGACTGGGTTGTCTTACTTCACAGTTTGTGGGATGGTATGCCCTCCAGATACCCAGATGTATGTGTACACGCCCTGAAAAGGTGGGGTATTTTTGTATGATATGTCCCCTTTAAATCACCTATTAAATATGATATACTATTATAGTTTAAGCTACCCAGCAGTATATACAGGATTAGAATCAGCCCCACCTTTACCAGTTCCAACAACTTTATTGGAATTGTCAAAATACAAACTTTTAAAAGGTTCACCAGTCAATACATTTCAGCCGTGAAGGAAAGAGTAGCATGAGCTAACGCAAAGTACAAGGTTAAAAAAAATGTACACGGTGTGCCCATCTTAACAGCAGTCGGCTAATGTGTGTATATGAGAATAAAAAAGGATATATCACACGTTTAATTAAAGGTTAGTCTCAAAAGCCTTCAAATACTGTAAAATGCTGATTTAAAAAAAATTTAAATAAAGCTCAAAAGTGCATTTAGCAAGTTAACTGGTTGGATAGCCATAACAAAACTAAACATATTTTCTTCCTCATAATAAGGTTAGTTCACACACACACACACACACACACACACACACACACACACACACACACACGAACACACACACACACACACACACACACACACCTGTGATAATAAAATCGAGCTCCTGGTGCAGTCTGATTACATCATTTAACGAAAATCCTCGTAAAAAAAGCCCCAAATATGTTTCCTAAAGCTCCAGTGAACCTCAGAATTCCTGCTTTCTTGAGACGGCACAAAAGGAGACACGCAACCAGTCATGAGGCATTTGAAACCAATCACAGACAAACACTCAGAGCGAGAGATTTTCTTTAAACTAACATTGGCGACAACGACAACAGCCGTGGTTTTCTCGTGTTTTTCATCTGAGAGCCAGAAGACGTCCATCTCGTCAGCCTGAACGTCTGCCCGATTGCAAACAAGTGTTAAAGACCTCGACGTCTTTATTCTTATATTTCTGCAAACAGCACTTTGTGTTTCTTGCATGTGTCCTCCCCTCCCCCCTGCAGAATGTCTTTGAGATCCACTCAAACGTTCAGCAATTCCTGTGGAGCCGGGTAATAAAAGGGCTCAAGTTGCCCTTGTGTTCATTCACCAGAGACGTGGTACTGCAAACAAACAAGGAGAGTGAAAGGCTTACCCTGTTGTTTGGAGTCAACTACATCCTGTACAGTATAATCCCTGAACGCAGGTCTTTTGTTGGGCAGGGCTGAGCTGAGTGCAGGGCGTGGTGGTATTACTGTACTGTACCTCGACGGAGCTGTCAGGGTGAAATACAGCTCACACAAAAACCAAGAGAAAGAGGAGATGGGAGCACCGTGGAGGCTGATATGAGAACGAGGTCTGAAACCCCAAAATAAAGGCTTGGTTGTTTTGTCCTGAAAACACCACATGGCATTGTAGCTGAGACAAAAAAGAAAAGACAAAAAAGGCCTGCGGTCGACAAGCTTAAATCATATTCATAGCTCTCAACAAAATCAGGTCGTTTCATAATGGGAATGTTGTATCCCAAATGACAGAGGAATCCAGCCTCGGCGCGACAGTGATTTACCGTTAACGCCCCTGCGGGCTGGAAACGGGGCGAAGGACGGCAGTGACGAGTGAGAGAGCGGCTCACCAGACGGGTCGTTGTAACAGGACGTGGTCACACATCCAGGAGGCAGAATTGCATAATGTGAGAATAGGAAGTTCTGCTGAGGAACTGTCTATTGTTCCAAAGTGCCAAAATAAACAGAACAACGGGCCGAACAACGACGACAGTGGCTTCAGCGTCCTTTGTGCCAGAGACACTTGTAAGTCTTTTTGAGCGCAACGAGAACGCTGTTCTTGCCCTTTGAGCGTCATTTGATTGCCACGTGGTCGGTACTGACCGCAATGTCAACGGATACGCGTGAATATGGACTTGAAACCAGGAGAGCGGTGTCCCATATTTGACGGCAAAAACGCCCTTGAGGTTTTTCCTAAACCCTCTAAGTGGTTCTGTTGCCTAAACCCAACTGCCGTTACCGTAGTTTTGTTGCCTTAACAGAACCGCGACAGTTTCACTGTAAAGAAGTGGTGTAAAACGAGATAATGACACATCGAAATATTGGAAATGTCAGGCTATCTGTACGCCTTCCCATTGAGATCGGGTTGCATCATAACATATGAGAACAATAGATGGATTTCAGTCAAACTATTTATAGCAAATGGTTACCCAGTTGGATTGGGGGAAAAGGCTCCGCTCTTTCAACGAATCGGATCGAATATGATTAGACGTTACAAATCAGCTGGACGCCAGGCAGCTGAAGAATGAGCCGGTGATTGTGAGGCATGACTGAAGCAGCAATCAGCTTACGTCTGAAAGAGTACAAAAAGAACTCCAAATCATCATGTATGATACAAAAAACTTGAAGCTGACAAGATGATGAAAGCTGATTTGACCTATTAAAGGTTTTAAAGGTTGTTTTGGCCGAAGTATCTGCAGCTTGAGAGCTTAACAGCTGCCAACTGCCATTAAGCCGAATGGGACCCACCTTTTGTCCACCAGTGTTTGTAATATTGATGAGTAAAGTCAAGTTATCTTATCTACATAATCTACATAAAACAAAACTACATAAATAACCCTTTAAACTGTTTTAACAGTTTACAGCGTGTCAGACTTTTGACTACGGGTGTCGTGATACACGAGCATGGACGATAACCGTGACATTTAAAAAATGAAATACTGATATCATGTTAATAATACATGTATGATAATATCGTAAGTAATCCGGCGCCTCTTAAATGACACTTTTGTACAGTTATGGTCGCAGACTTTCTCACTACATCCATATATTCATATTTCGTGTTTAATTAATTTGACAAGAAGAGACAAAGCGCACATTAAACAAATATTGCGATAATATTGTTATCGCAAATTCCTAGCCACAATAACCGTGTGGTGAAAATCTGATATGGCAACAGCCCTACTTTAAATATACGCAAAATACTTACTCAGATAAATTCATTCTTTGAATGAGATTTGTTAAAAATATGAAAACATATAATATCCAGAGAATTGTCCTTTAAGTGTAATAAACAATTGAGATTGAATTACTTCTGTTTCATGTGTAATGAACTTTGATCGTTATACTTGTGCTTGACTGAAAAGAGGAGCTGAAGTCTTGGCATTCTCAAAGGGTGTTTATTATTAGAAAGCTTGTCTCAAACAAAGAAATAAAAAGCACATAGGGTAAAAATAGATTTGAGACTTTTGCGTCTGAACGTCTTAAAGTCCTCGAGGGGTTTCGTTAGCGCGCCCCCACGACTCTTCTCACTCACAAACAAACGCTCTCGTTCAGAGAGCAACGTGGCCTCCCCACAGTTCGTGTGGCTAACGAGATGAAATGTGGTCTTGGTAAGCGGGTGATGCTGGGCTCAGTTCAGCAGGAGTAAAGCCTGCTGGGGGGGGGGGGTTGTAGGTATGGGGGGGGGAGGTGGTGTTGGGGGGCTCATGCATGAGGGTTATATCAGGTCAGGACTGGAGCTGGATCCCCTGCAGCGGCCGGCGGAGTCGGTATCCTGCCCTATTTCCATTCCAGACGTCCGCTATGGGACCAGCTCTGGTGGAATTGGTTTAGCCCCAGGTAGCGGTGGATGAGGAATCCATACTTTCAGCTAAATAGGGAAATCTGCACCGGGAGAAGCAGACGTGTTACGGCTCAGACAAAAAAAAGGTTGGCTGTTTGCTCCTTTTGTGCCTTTTTTATGCAGCTTCTTCCATCACAAAAAAAAACGTGGAATTTTTCGTATGTTTTATTGCAGTTGAACTGGAATGAGTCGCAGACCAAATGGCACATGATTTGAATTTCCACACGTTGTTATTTCGTGCACGACAAGGATCACCACGCGTCACGTCTCTGACTCAAGCTCCAGTTGTTTCCTCTAAGGCTTTGGAATGTGAAATGATTTACAGCGAGGCACATTTTTACACCCGCATTTGAAACTCCGCCGAGCCAGAGGAATACAAATATAAACATCACTTAAAAGTTCCTGCGTCCAGATGAACTCAGATAGCGGAAAACAAATGGCTGGTTGAGTCAGGCACCGAGCCTTCGCCTGCACATTCTTTTCACCAAATGGGTTTCTCATCTGTCTCTTATGCAGCATCTGTTGCTTGGAAATCTGAATACAGCATCAATCCGAGGTGGTAAAAGTTTCTGGAAATGTTCTCGCTCCGTGTGAGGGTGCAGAGACCTGCTGGGCCTTCGTTCTGTAAGGGGATAGTTTGGAATTTCATAAGGGAAAGAAATCATAAGAAAAATGTGATTGTGGTGACTTGTTTTAAAAGACTCTTTTTTTGGGGCGGGGGGGGTGGTAATGATTCCAAGTTTGCAGAGAGAAAATATAAAAACGTACTAATGTGAACCATTTTTGTCTCAAAACCTTCATCAGGCTTTAAACTCACAATATGAAAATTTGTACTCCACAATGATGAAATGCATCCGTAAAATGAAACGATCTAGAAGTACCTACTAGAAATAGATAACACTGGACAGACAATACAAAATATAAAATGTCAACAAAAGAAGATCAAATAAAGGAGGAAGGATGAAACAATATGAGACCAAATGCTTAAAACAGAACTTAATTTTCAGGCTGACTACATTACATTACGTTTCATTTAGCTGACACTTTTATCCAAAGCGACTTACAATGAGTGCATTCATCATACACTGATGAACAGGGGCTACCATGAGAGGTGCCACCTGCCCATCAGGATCCTAACTAACACCGTAGGCACAGTTACGGGAGAAATTTGGTGACTTGCCCAAGGACACATGGACCTGGAGTGGCGGAGCCACAGGCTCACAGGCCTTTGACCAGTCCTCACCGGCCGATCAGCTGATGGAAACCGACTTTTCCTGATTGCTTTCCTTCTGATTGGCCAGTGCTGATCGTCTGATTTAACTAGGGTCTAGAGTTATGTGGTCTGTCAGCTCGTTCTCATTACCATGGGGGCGTCAAATGCCGACGCTTCGTCACGCCCCTCAAGGCGCCTTTCAGTGTCTGAGTGAGCCGCACTGGGCTTTCAAGTGACTACAATGCAAACCCTCTGCATCATTATGAGACGCTCAGAGAAAATGCTCCGAGGTGACGTGTGAAGACGTAGTGTAGAGACAGAAAAGACCCACACGGGACGGATGGGTCCAACAAACACAGGACCTCCACCCAGGAAACCGGTATTAGTTTCCTAAAGTCATTTTGGAGTTTCGCGCTATCCGGACTTATGTTACGATGTTTACGTTTTACTTGGTTTACGTACTTTTTCCTAAACCTAACTAAGTGGTTTTGTTGCCTCAACCCAAGAAAGTCATAATTTATGCAGTGGGCTGTCCCGTACGTCAGAGCGACCCCAAACATCCTGACCAAGTGTGAGAACATGATGATGATGGTCTTTGCTTTTGTTCCTTTTATTTAATTCCATTCCGTCCAGTATAAACCATGTGTCTCCAAATTAATTTTTCACATAAACTGAAGGATTAAACTTTCCCTTCTTATGTTACCCAACACAATTAACAACCCATTGAACAGTCGGAAAAATGCGTCGTCACAAAGCGAAAAACAATACCTTTGATGCTTTGGATACATATTATTTTCACAAGGACGGGAAATAAATTGATCTTTTTGGCATCTGAAGAACCTCTTTTAGTAAACTGCATACACTTTCCACGTGTCGGTCACGCTCAACTTGCTAAACAAATCTGATGTTTTTAGTAAAGCTGGAGTCAAAAGAACAAACTGCAAACAGTTCTGGTCAATTCTGGTATTTTGCGGAGCAGAAACATTTCTCAACTCTGCAAAACACTAAATATATTCAGTCCAAAGACATGTTTATAACTTCTGTATGTGTGGCTGCCTTTTATTCAGATTGACTCTGACTGCGTACTGGGGGACGAGACATTGAGACGAAACCACTCCGGATGACCGAGAGCCGAAACTGGATCAGACTACTGACCACAGCTTTGGCTGCTTTTGTGAGTCAGAAACAGACAGCAGAGGACTTTCAGGTGACGGTAGACATGCTGGAGGCCCTCAGCTGATTGACTTTTTTAAATGTAGAACTCAGCCGCCTTGAAAGGACTTCTGCGCAGACGCTGAGGATTGTCCTCGCTGGAACATCAGATGGATCATTGTGTGCTAACAATCGCCCCCTTGTTGTAAACATCTGTTTTGCATGCTAGCTAATGTGCTAGTGGCTTGTAGACCAATGTTCTCATGGCAGTCACACAGAAAGATGGGTCAGAGAGAGGGCGTGCATGAAATATCGTCCCTCAGTTAAAGTCAAATGCAGGATATCCATTCCCCTGCTCTCCCCTCGTAGGCTTTCCAACAAAAACAACTAAAATGATTGTTTTGCTAAATTATTATGCTAGCGCAGACAAACATGGTCTGAATTCAAGTATTTTAGGGGCATTTCGGTTTTGGTCAGTGCTGTTACAGACAACCAGGACGATGGAACGTTGCTATGTTCTAGTGCTTTGGATTTGGATTAAACTCCGTAGTACTGTCATACTACTTTGCATTTATATCAGGCGACGTTCTTTTTCCGTTTTTAGCCATGCCAGCGATGTGGTTTTAGGAATGCTAACGCTGGTCGGGCAGCCCACCATTTTGGTCCGACTCAGCGTCTCAACTATCAGATGAATTTCTCTGAAATGTATTCAAACGATAGCCATGAGCTTCAGATATTGACTCCAAAATACACAGACTGTCCCACTAGCGCCACCATGAGGTTTGGCCTCAGGGAAATGTCTCGGCAACTATTGGTGCACGCTAATTAGCATATTTAACTGCGTCCCAGGTTTTCCCCACAATTAAAATAACAATAATGTTATTCTTGTTTTCAGCGCTGGATGTTTTTCTACAATATGAAAACACTAATTGGTCTGTTTGTATGTAAATCAATCAATATTTCATTGTCATGGCTGTTGCTATGACGCTTGAGGCTCTGTCTTAAAGAACCAGTTGTCTCCAGGAGGCTTTCTCCTTCCTTGCGCGTTCTGTAAACACTGCAAGAATACATTTTCAGTCGCCAATGAAAATATGGTCACCCTATGTTAGCATGCTGGCTTTAGCATTTAGCTCAAAGTACCAATGTGCCTAACAGCCTCAAAGAGATGTTAGCATAGCTATCAGTGGTAAAATCGTATTCTGATCATTCGCGTGAGTAAAAGTAGCGATATTACATTGTAGAAATACTGTCACAAGTAAAAGTCCTGCATTAAATAATTTTACTTAAGTAAAAGTACAAAAGTATTAGCATCAAAATACGCTGAAAGTTAATACAAAGCACTTTCATTTTGTGTTGATTTTAGTAGTAGTTTTTCCAAGCACCAAAGTTCATTCAGAGAAACTCTCATTTTACTGCACCATTTCACTGCTGGGTAACCTGCTGAATTTACCCCTAATTTACTGTCAATAAAGTGATATATTATCGTATAAATAAACCAAGTTATTTTTTGATTATATTTTGTATTATTAATCTTAATCTGCCAAGTATCTAAATGTATCAAATAAATGTAAATTAGCAAAAAATGGAAAGAACATGTACTATCGTACAATACTTAAATAAATATACGTAGTTACCCACTTTTTCCATTATTGTCATTGAACTGATAGCCGCTGTCGTGTGACCCCCAGGGTGGTGCCAGACATGCTTTCATGCTCGTTGATGTAATCGGGTTGTTTCCATTTCCCATTGAACAAACACAGCACCGTCAATACCAGAGAAGTCCCATCATGCCTCATCCACCCACGAGCCAACCACCGAATACAGATGTGAGCCAAGCGCTCGCTTTACTTTTTCAGCCCGCAGATCCCGGGCAGCACTCCGCGTCCTGACAACAACAACCAGAGAGCAATCAGAGCAGTCAGACCCAGTTCGCAACGGCCACAATTAGATTTGTAGCGCTCCAGACTCGGTGTTGAGCAATCCGCCAGCCCAGACTACACCCTGCTATGAGTTCATTAAGAAACTACCCACACTACACCCATTCATCTCAGTCAGCAGGGTATGCAGGAAACCAGAACCCCATTTCCAATGCACCGGATGGCTTGCATTGTATCACCGGCTTTCCTTCCTGCGTATTCACAGGTTCTGCTCAACCCTTTCTGGTATGATTGTGCTTTGTGTTTTTGGGATAGCATTTAGTTAAGAAAACAAGTACATGCAGGTGTGAAAACAGAGGCATGGTGAACACAAGAAGCGCTGGCTAATTGAAGGTGAACGTGTACAGTGCAGTGAGAAGAAGCTAAAAGTAGGGCAGTTGGCAGGGAGTCGTTTGTCTTGCAACAAAAAAAGTGAGTAACTGGACCGGAGGTGGAGTTAAAGGTCAGGAATCCCTCTTAAAACGGTGTTTGTTTTTGTGCATATTTAAACGGGAGTGCACTCTGGAGCGCCGTATTTCGAAAGCCGGAGGCCGACCGCCTGTGTTTGAAAGGGGGGGGAGGGGGGGGGGGTTTGTTGCCCCATTTAGATCCTTCACTTCCCAGAATTCCCACCCGCATCGCCCCAGCCCGCAGAGCACAAAAAGGATGGATGGATCCTCTCCATAAATAACCAGCAGAGCAAAGCCAAAACCACTATGTTTTTCTCCACCATGCTTTGTTTCAAAGCCCCCGGACAGCTCACTCCAGAAAGTAGCTGTCCAAATGTGCTGGAGCACGGGCAGAGAAATCTCTGGCACACATTTGGAGTAAAAGGGAAAAATGAAAAAGGACAGGATTTTGCAGATAGAGGGGAAGAAAAAACGTGATCTGAAATGTGATCCGATTAGAGTGACTTGTCTGCACACGAGATTATGAACACAGAATACTTGTTGATATAATGCGTCACGGTGGGTTTGTTCTGTATGAAAAAAAAGAGCTGAATCCTCTGAAAACATCACTTTGAATCAGCGATGAAATCATTAGTCGACTAGTCCGTCAACACAAAATGAATCAGCAATTATGACAATTTAGGTCATTTAAAGCAAAAACGTCAAACAATATTTTGTTCCAACTTCTCAAATATGAATTATTGTAGTTTTCGTCTGTTTTATCTTTTTGAAAATTAATATTTTGGTTGGTTTTACTATGTTGGTTGGACAAAACATTAGTCCAAAGCGACATTAAATATGTCTGCAATTAGCTGCAGGCTAAAAGATCCAATGCTAATACTGTATTTAACTTAATAAAAGATGAATTAACCAACCAACTATTCATTCTTCCTCTGGTTTTATGTTCCTCCCCGTTCTTCTGGACCAACCTGGGGTCATACTGTAACAATACACAAAACAATTAATTGATTGATCAGAAAAATAAGTGACTGATGAAAATAATAGTTATGAACCCCCTCTGTACAGACAAAGACACACAAAATCACCAGCTTCCTCGTCTCATGCTCGGCTTAAAGTGTCTCATTTCACTCCCACAATGCCGCAGCTTGAAAGTGCCCAAGGATTAGTGGCCTGATTAAAGCTGCGTGTGCTCACACGTCCCCGTAACACACCACATACAGTAAAAACACACACACACACACACAAACATCCCTCCAATCAGACAGAGCAGGGGGGAGTCAATACACTCAGTCTGTCACCTTGCCAACCGGAGGTCTTATCAAGCTTCCAACCAGGCGGAGAAGCAGAAATGTGAGTGTCAACACGTTATCAGGCATCATCACCCTCAAATCACAGCCCAGGTTCCCCAACCTTTACAGGCTGACGTCCCCCCGCAGCCCCTTACAGATCAAGTAAAATACCTCCATTCACACCCTTCATGTTCAAGTGTGTCGCTGTGGATGGATTTCCAACTGGATGTTGTTTAACACTTAATATTACAGATATCATATTGTTACAATTTTATTTGGATTTTCAGCTCTTTCATCTTAAAAGAGCTATATTGTAAATATTTGTTCTATTTTTTTGTCATACATGTATTGTTATTTCTTCTATTCTATATGTACCTATGTTTTTGGACTTTTGCAGTACTTGCTTTTATTTTTATTTTCTCTTACGTTTATTGTTATGCACCAGAACACCAGAGTGCAGTGTATACAACGGTTCACATGATACCTGACAAAAACATGTTTTGTTTTTTTTCCTACGAATATCCAGCAACATGCGCTGTCACTGCGCCTGCAACAACACCACTTGGTCAGGTTTAGGAAAAGACCGTGGGTTAAAATAATTACGGAAGTGACGTAACTTAAGTATGAATGTTACGTGACAAATAAATCAACGTTAGGACTAAAATGACCTAGAAAGTGATGTTACTTAAGTACGGAAGTTACGTGATATATAAGCAAATGTTTGGGTTGAAATTACTGCAGAATTAGCGTTACTTAAGTGTCAAAGTCACGTGACGCATAATTCAATGTTTAGTTTAAATAACCACGGAAGTGACATTACTTAAGTACGGAAGTTACGTGACAACTAAGTCAATGTTTGGGTTAAATTACCTTTTGAGGTGATAAGATAATGTTTGGATTAAAAATAATCGGCGTTACTTAAGTGGCATTAATTGAGTACAACAGTTACGTGACAAATAAGTCAGAATCAGAGAAATTCTTATTTTTGATTCAGTTTTTACAACACGCGTTCACATCCAGACACATATGTGGTGCGTCTGTGTCTGACTGAAGATTTCCTGCTCTATGCGGACTCGGAGCTGCTGTGGATTGAGTGGCACATGTACCGGCTCATTGTTCAGTGGAGTGGATGATTGGGAGCAGGACCGGAGCCTATACTGTGTCAATATCACAGGCATGACCTCTGTGTCCTCACATTTTAAAGTGGAAAAAGGGTATTTTTCACCTCTCCTGTTCCCACTAATAAAGCTCTGCTGCATGCAGGGATCTGTATGTCGTCTGAATTTTAAAACTGCTCTTGACACTGAAGCATTATCCTGCGGTAGCTGGTGACAGGATGATGAACAGTTGGCTCTGCAGCAGAATACAAGACCAATCCAGAGGCAAATTACTCACAGGGGAAGGTGTGCCCGGGCAATGTACACAGAATGAACAAGCGAGAGAGGGATTGGAAAAAAAAGGTGAACATTGAACTCTGGATTTTAAAAGACGGCCTTGGCATCCAGTTGAGAGTAATTCACGTTCACAGTGAGCGTTTACATGTGCAGTGCAATCGAAGTCTAATTCCGACTTTTATGGCCTTGTTTTTCAACGAGCGAGGATCACTTATATCGCTGCCAAGCTGAAGGCCAAATAAAGCAAAGCTTTTAGCCGCGCACAAGGAGCTATTCAGGTCATTGAAATACAACTGTGACAATCAGACGTAAATGAAACCCTTCATGTCAGCGAGGTTGGTCAGACTGGAGCCTTGGAGCTGGTTGCTAAAGGCTACGGAGCTTATAGTGCTGCGACTGTTTCCTCTGATGTGTGCTTGATTCAGCTAATGATGCAGAAGGGAATTAATCTACTGTAATGTTGGACGGAGGACATTAAGCACGGCACAGAATGTGAGCAGTGAGAGCAGTTTGGAGGTGGAGATCGGCAGATCATGTAAATGGAATTGTTTCCTCCAGCTCAGTGCAAAGATTTGTAGCCACGGATTATGTACAACGGTTGGTTGGTGCGTTGTCGTTAAAAAGGACCAGTTGAAACATTTTGGGAAGTCTGCTTATTCGCTTTCGCTCGAGCTAGAAGAGAAGATTGACATCAAAGTATGGAGCTGGAGCCAGGAAACGATTAGCCTAGCTTAGCATAAAGACTGGTCGCAAAACAGAAACAAAATTGTTTGTCATTTTCAACCATGGCAACTGTCCATCTATTCAGCTTTAGTGTTGTTGTTAAAGGAAAAATTAAACATTTTGGGAAGTGCGCTTATTCGGTTTTGCTTGAGTTGTATAAAAAGATTGAGTTAGATGAGAAGATTGACATCAAAGTATGGAGCTGGAGCCGGAAAATGATTAGCTTAGCTTGGCATCAAGACTGGTAGTTTTCACATTTGTGTTTGAGAATAGTCTAAACTAGATAAATGATTATAGCTATAGTTATTTAGTACACTTGAGGTGTTTTTGAACTGTTTTTCCCCACTGCTTGTAGTCTTCATGCTAAGCTGTGCTAATCATCTCCCAGCGTTACCTTCTTCTCATGCTTACCCATGCTTATCTCCCCAAATGTTGAGCCATTCCTTCAAGCTACAGAAGGAAATCATGTCACCATTCAACTGTACAACATGAGGCGTTGTGTCCACTGTCATGGCGCTTTAATGTTGTCGTGGAAACGCCGACACGAGCCGGACGTGCATAATATTTACTTTTTAAAATAGGGACCTGGTATGAAACGGCATTCAGGACAGTGAGAAAGAAACTACAAAATAGGTCCAAGGGCTGATTAGACCCGATCCAAAATACGGGCGACCCAAAGAAACCCGAATAGAGAGAGAATACCAACACTTCCAGCAGAGTCACGCCACATGTCATTTTCACCTGCAGTGCACAGTCCACTCTCATTTTTCCACAACAAAACACATTATCATCTCCGCCAGGGGAAAGCCTGTGGAGAGATCATGCGTCTAGTTGTCTGTGTGCGTGTGCGTATATGTATATCCGTCTGTCTGTCCACTGCTTATCACGCAATCTACTGGACTAATCAGCCTGATATTTCTTATGCTCATTTATGACGCTGTAGGCTCAAGAAAATAAAATAAATCCCTGGCAATCGGCTCGGCTAAAAACGAGCCTTTTCTAGTCTTTTGCAGGCCACATTTTGCAGGCCTTTGTTGTGGCTCAAAGACATCCACAGAAACGTTTGGTCTTATTTTGAACCGGAGAATATGTAGATTAATTCCGTACCCGATATGTTATGATCCACTAAAGTTAGGCACAATACTAGATGAATAAATCCCTATTTTTATTATCTTTGTCACCACAGATCTGAACTCTAATAAACGCACTTTTCTAGTTTTCTAGATCGGCGGTCCTCAACCTTTTTTGCCCCACGGACCGGTTTCGTGTAAGACAATATTTGCACCGACCGGCCTTCAAGGTGTGGGCGATAAATATAACGTAAGAAATATGATGTAAGAAATATGACGTACTAAAATGAGGCGACCGGCATAAAAACAAATATAAAGTACATAAAAAATACAACTCACCATTACGCCGAATTATCGCCAAATATTATGCAGAGCGGGCGCGTGAGAATCACCTGTGGCGACGAACCCGTATTTTAAGTAGGACTACAGATAGTGTCTTTTAAATGCAGCTTTCTTCTTCTTTGAAGTCATAGGTTCTTCTTCTTCTTCTGTCTCCTCATTGGGCCTTTTCCCCTTTCCAAAGAAGCTCTCCGAAGACCTTTGTTTTTACTCACTTTTACTCGCTTGTGGGCCTAATTTTTGGGGTAACGTGTCACGTGAACGAGACGAGCGTCTTGACATGTGTCAAGAGGTACAGACGCACAGGCGGATTTATCCGGTAATTTTTCAAAATAAAACATCTTTTAGACTGTGATAATAAATCAAATCTTTTTTTCATTCATTTCTGTGCCGCCCGGTACCAAGGGACCCACGGACCGGTACCGGGGGTTGGGGACCACTGTTCTAGAGGACACACCATCTCAGCTGATTCACTCAGATGCACTTGGGAGACATTGACACACAAACCAGAGACCTCCTGGACCCCATTTGACTTACTATACTTGTAATTTAGACCGAGTCTTGGTTCCGAGGCACCAAGCGGACTCGTTCCAAAGAAAACCTCTTTTTCAGTCTGCTGCTGGTTTAACCTGTGTATGATGTTAATCGCATGATAGATTTATTACATTATGATAGTTTTTTTTAACTATCTTCCTTGAGCTTTAAACCAGGAAGCATCTTACTGCCAATAAAAGCTGGCTATTGTAAGGATATTGAGTTTGAGATTCATTGTTTTATGCCATCATGGCCGCACCTCAAGATCACTCTCTTCCGAAGCGCAAGACAAGAAGAATAAATAGCTGACGCAAGTCTGCCATATCAAAGCGGAGGGCAACGGTGTTTAGTCAGAGGTACTTCAGTATTTATGAGAGGAGTAAAAGTATGTGTAAGGGAGGATCAGACTGGTCCCAGTTGCGTAACTACAAACCACATGTCTTTTCCTTTCTGTCTCACGTACACGGATGAGAACGTGTCCACTTCAAGGTGGAGGTTTTTGTCTGGTTGCTTGTTTTTTTCCCAATCAAAGGGTCGATTCACCCACAATTTATGAAATAAATTATGAATTAAGTTTTATACCCGTGCGGATAGTTTGGGTTGCATGTGGCTTTTACATCATTTTATTATTTTTTTTCTGCCTCCACTCAACTTCAATGAAGCTGAACGCAAATTAGTTTTGTGTCGCTCGCAGCATTGGAAAAACCTCCCAATTTCAGGCCAGTGCCAACATGCAGAGTTAATCTTCGTAGTAGTAGTGGTAGTGCGTCATTAAGGTGCAGAGGTCGGGGTGGTGGACGCTGACTTACATGCAGGAAATGAGAGTATGTGTTCCATGTTTTGAATAAAAAAGGTGCTAAATTCAAAATTTAGAGCATGTGTATTGCCTCGCTAGCAGCTAGCGCCGCGGACAGAGCTAACAGGGTTCACCTGAGGGAGAACCGGAGGGTGGGCGCTACGCTTTCGCGGCGTCGCCGTCGGTCGGGATGCGGTTATAAGCTGTAGCCGCAGAGAAGAGTGGCGGCAATTAGCTCGTCAGCGGGGACGCGGGGGGCCGGTCTGGCTACGTCAACAAAGCACACAGAAGCTCGGATTACAACGCCAGTCGTAACACCAGTTCATTCTCTGCTCAGGTCGACATGATTGATCGACTCTACATTAAAGTGTGAATATTTTACAGAGAATCTTTAACCATCCATAACCACAATCGTTTCCTAACCTTTACCAAGTGAGCTGCCCGACTATACCCACACCCCAAAGTCACTACAGTCATAACCAGGACCTAATGTCATTGAACATAATGATTTTGCAGAATGGTTCCTGTTACTTGACCCACAGAACGAGCTGTCGACAGCTTCCTTCTGTAAAAATGCTGCTGCTGAATTTCTAAATCTAACTCTTCAGTCTCCATTGTATGGCATTGGTGGCAAAAAAAAACAAATAAAGCCAAAACTTGCACGGAGAGAGCAACCGTTTAAACTTCTCAAAGTTTAGGGTACAAATGGGAGAAAAACATCACGACCCCAACTGTGTGTCAGACTCATATTTTCTCCCTCTTCCTCTTCTCTTGTGTGTTTTGCGCATTCCTCTCCGCCGCTGCCGGGCCACAAGGCTGCCCGAGGTCACAGGGCACAAAGAGGGAGACACTGAGGACGAGGGGTGGGTGGGGTCGGGTGGGGGCCTCGCCTGTATGAGCACAGGCCGTGGAGTCTAGGGTGGTGGTGGTCCCATAAATCTGCCCGAGCTGGTTTGCGAGAGTTTGAGGGACGGTGTTTCCCATGGCGGCGGCGAGGGGCCACCTCTCCGCCCGGCCTGCAACAGAGGAGCTGTTGTCGCCTCCTGCCTCTGTCCATCCACACAAACAGATCCCGGCCTCGGGGCAACGCAGCCTTATGATCTCCACTTATGGAAGATGTATGGCTGCTCTGCCCTCTGCCAAACCTGGGGTCAGATCTGCGGGGAGCTAGAGGGTGGGGGGTCGCTCATGTAACCCAAACATCACAGACACCGGGCGGAGATGAAAGGCAGGCGGCTCATTTTTCACTCACGTCGCCACTGACGGCTATTTCCGCGCTGAAATGCGGCATAATGCCACGAGAGACCTCCGGAGGCCTTTTTTTTGTTTTTTGTCCGCTCATGTAATACAGTAGGTGTGATACCACCAAACACTGTGGGGGGGGACATGGGTTGCAGTTGCCACGGCAACCGGGGCTCGCTGCTCACATGCCAGTACAAATCGCTCCCGCCGGCCTGTGACTGTTTGACTTCTCCGCCGAGATTCAAAAGGAGGATTTTTGGGGGGGTGGGGGGGCTGTAACTCAAGCTGGCAAGAGGCTTTCCTGAATCTCTCATTTCTGCCGGCGACGGGCCGACAATGCGCGTCAGGCTCGAGTTGAAACCAGACGAAATGACACGCCACCAGAGACTGAAGACTAATGGACTCATTCAATACTGCCAAATGTTGTGAATAGGGGATAAACAACCTTTTTTTATTTTGGGGGGGGGGGGTTTCAAGCTGTTCTCTTCTAGAGCGCTGATATAAAGAGATGGGAAAATGAGTTGTTTGTCACAGGAAACAGGTGCTCACATGCACATAATCACATGCCATACGCAGAACAGTATCCCCCCCCACCCCCCTTCCAGTACCCACTTGTGGCCCTGGAGAATGGGCTCCAGCTGGGCATGGTGTATGTTACACAAACGAGTGTTTTGAGTGCCCCTTACAAGAGGCATTCATCTGAGGATGTGACTGTTGGATGGGGGGGGGGGGGGGACAATGAGGGCCGATAGGGCCCCTGTGATTGTGATAAATGAGCAGACGCAAATTAAAGCGTTAGGAAACACATATGAGGGCTAATTACAGGAGATCTCTACCCGTTCAGAGAAAAACAGTCGCTGTGACAAACAGACGGGCCCACATCGGGGGCCTGCGCGCGTGCACGGCGGCAGCAGCCACTTCTTCTCCAGTGATTTCCTGTTTTTCATGAGAGGCAGATCTTCGAGTACGAAAACTGATGCTGCGCATGAGAGGAGCCGCGTGCACGGAGGAAGTGTTGGCGACGCGCACACAGAGACGAAGGCTTTCCTGCCGGTTTGACAGAGATTAGCTCGGGTGTGGACTTGTCACCTCCGTTATATTCTCAGCAGAGTGCGGAGGTGTCATCTCCGCCATCGTCCGAGCTGTTTTCTCTCAAGTCAGGGTGAGCTCTTAAAATAACTGGTAAATTACTGTGAAATAACCTGTAAATTACTGTGAAATAACCTGTAAATTACTGTAAAATAACCTGTAAATTACTGTAAAATAACACTGTCTTCGGTAAAGGATGAGTTAAGTGTACTTAAGTATCATATCAGGGATCTATCGGGAAATTGTGTTTCGTGTTGTACAGAGAGATTGAAAATTAAGAGACGAATTGAGATAAATCACAAATAACTAGCTTTTGTTGTGCAATCAGTGTTCAAAGCTGTCGTTGCTGATGTTTAAGTATGCGTTTGTTTGTCATCCGTTCAGAAAGACGAGTGTTCAGGGCTACAGCCACGAGAGAAACTTATTTATTTACCTATTTATTTATTCATCTGTAGTAGGAGGATTGTGCTGGTGGAGCTGTGCTACTGGGGACACACTTCCTTCACACGTAGGGTTTCTCAGAAATACAGCCAACACACGGAGCTATAATAAGAACTTCCTTATATGCAGTAAAATTGTGCTTAAAAAAAAATACTGTAGCGATTTGTCATTCAAGGTACATCACACATTATTCGTATGACGTAAAGTAACCAATATAAGTAACAATACAACTTGTGTCTATAAATATGCCAGGGGGACCAGTACCATAAAAGTAAAATAATTAAAGAAAAACCTAGTGAAGGTGGTACATGTTTTCATAGCATCAGACATAGATAAAAGTTTGGCTTCTTGCATGACAGCTGCAGAACTTGCCTTTAGGAATTATCCCATTTTTCATCAGTACCAAAGTATTCCAGTGATGGTTGTCTGTACATCCACGGGTTCATTACAAGCAGGAACATCCAACAGCTAATTCGGCACAATTTTAATGGTGTCAATATAATAATTAAAAAATGTGGAGCATGATTCTCCCCCAAAGAACAGATATTCACTTTTTTTTTTACTGTTGCACTATCAATATTTTTTCAATTTTTAAAATGACCTACTGAACCCCCGTTGAAAGCATAACTATTTTACAGGAATGCAGCCTTTCCGTTGTTAAATGCACCGTATCGTGGCCTAATAATGACGTCACATTCGTACCAGAGCAGTTCGCGCGGGTAGGAGGCGGCGGGGGACGGGGACGGGGGGCGGAGACAGAACGTTTCACTCCAAACCAATCAGCGGCGTTTTATGCAAATGAGCTTGTCCGACCCGTCAATGTGGCGAGCAGCAATCTGGCGGAGAGCAGTAGAGAGCAGCGGACTCACACAGATTCCTCCGCGCGTGCTTCTCTGTCCACGAAGCTCCGGATGGCCGCTTAACCGCGCACAGCTCGCCGTTACTCAGATGCGCGCTCTCTGAACGCCACAAAGCGGATATTCATACTCACTTTCACCGGAGGCACAAGAGAGAAGAGCGACAACATGAAATATAAAGTAAGTGGTTGGGGGGGGGGGGTCGCTAACTCACTCACTCTCTCTCTCTCTCTCTCTCGTGTCATAATGTGTGCTGGTGGAAAAAAAATAATGAATAACTTGCAGCTAAGAGTGTTCTACGTGGCTGTGAAACTTCTCCGGTTTTGGTTTCGTGTCAGTCAATTCTAAAAGTTGCTTTAAATGAGTGCATCCGGCTTTGTTTCGGAAATTAATTTTGGTTGTGAAAAAGAAGAAGAAGAAAGGGATGCTGTCACTGTACTCTGTAAATGTTTGCGGTTTCATCGATGTGTACATGTCTTATTTGACGCAACAGCATCATCTCTGCTTTGGGGCTACGTTTATTACAGGGGTGTGAATAAGAGTTAACACCCCCCCCCCTTTCCTCCTCCCCCCACACCCCCTTTAAAAAAAAGTAGAAATAGGTTCAGACGCAGAAATAGGTTGCTTCACATTCTCCCACCAGAGTCCCTGCTGCTCACAGACTGTTAAAACACTTCACTTCTCAGAGTCAAGTTACCACCGAGTAGGAATAAAAAGTAATAAAAAAAATCATAAAAAGAAGCACAGTTTACCTCAGTACTGTCTGACTCCTTCAAAGACACTACTTGTTGGCTTTCTGGTTATTGTTCTTACGAGGCTAGTGCTGGACAATGTGGATCAAGTCCTCATGTTGAAATTCAAAAAGCTGTTTTGTTCGGGGGGGGGGCTTCTAACAATTGTTGTCACCGTCTATTACTGTGCTGTGTTTTGATTGTCTCAGTTTGGTCTTTTTTGGGGGGGTCAGCAATTGGCAATCCGTGTTTCTTGACGTATAAGAAAGAGGATTTTCAAACCTTTTGATCGCATCGGGCAAAGTGAAGCAGCAAAGAGCCTCAAAAGTGAGACGCAGGAGGAAGGAAATGTAAATAACTCAAAACGACTGGGTTCCTTCGGCGGACTGATTGATTGGGTAATCTCATTCCAGCTCTAGATATTCTGTGATTTCTCACAGGTTTCTTTTGTTTTCTCTCCCCTCGGGAGGGGGGCGGGGGGCCTTATACTTAACGCGTCATCACAATGACGCAACAGTCCTGTCAGCACAACCTGATATCATTAATTCCAAGACGCCCGCTGATTTGTGTCGTGAACTGTGTTGTCATGTTTTTCCACTTCTGGTCGAGATCACGTGAACCTTTCGCTTCCAAAACAAAAATGGTGAAATCTCTCAGATTTGCTCTTTCCCCTCCGGCACGTGACCAATGGGACGGTCATGGAGGTTTGCTTTTGGATTGACTTTGTCCTGGAAAAGTCTCTTTCAGTTTTTAAACACTCATTTGTGAAACACCGGCCATTTGGAGGGAGACTTGGCGCCTCCGACTGCTGCTGCTGCTGCGTAGCGTCGTCATCTCTCCTACACTTAAGTCTGAAGTCTGCCTCGCCATATTTGGGAGGCAAAAACTGTGCAAAGTGTTTGGGTGATTCAGAGGTTGTTGGGTTTTTTCAGGGCAGTGGCTGTTTGCTGAAGTGTGAAGTAGCTGCTTTGGCTCAGACATTGGACTTGACACAGTTGGCCTCCCTTTTTCTTCGGCGTCCACTGGGCCTTGTGTCACCCTTTAGCAGGGTGCGGTTGTGTGATTGGAGGGTGTGTGTTGTGTGTGTGTGTGTGTGTGTGTGTGTGTGTGTGTGCGTCATGGTCCGAACTGAGTCATTGTCCACGGTGAGGCACACGGCTCACAGAGCGTAACGAGGACTTCAGGGGAGGGAAACGACCTCGATCGGTGGATGTAAATAAAAATGATCAACACCGGCGTTGTCTGCTGGGAGGGAGGGAGGGAGGGAGGGAGGGAAAGTGGGAGATCTCTGACGTGGAAAAACTGCGTCTGCACCTCTTTTATTTGCCTCGGGCGAGATAAGGGGCAGCTTAGAAAAGCCACGCAGAGTGCTCTTTGCTTATGATAAACATATCGGCCTTCTGCAACGCAGCCAGAGGGACAGAGGGGGATCGGATGGCACATTGTGGGGAGCTATTCCCGTGGTCGTGGAGCACCTCGCGCGTCCTGGTTAAAATCTGTTAAACAGTGCCAGAGTTCACCGTGCCCCCCCCCCCATCAGATGAATTATTCACAGCTATATTAAGCACCACTCTCCCCTCACAGAGTGGTAATGTTTCAACAGAAGCTTTTAACGAGCCGGTTGGAGACCCCCCCTCCCCCCCGTCACGGGTCCTGAGGTGAGGCGCTGTGGTTGTGGCCAGACGCTCCCTCCCGCCCTCCTGGTTTCCAACTTGTGTTCAGGTGTGAATGAGAGGGCTTGTCTTCCATAGGTCACCTAATGCGTATAATCCCCCCCCGCCCTCTCTCTCTCCCCGATGGGTCCGCACACAGACGGATCTCTTACAGTGTCGGTGAGGCCCCAGAGGTTTAAAGGTATAGTTCCGCATTTTGGGGAAATGGGCTCGTTTTCTGGCTATAAGTCAATTTCAATGGCGAGCAGGTGACACAAAGCTACAGACTGGCACTGAAGATTAGCCGCTTTCACCGCGTCCCAGCGGCCCAATGATGCGGCAAAGCGGCGACCAATCACATGTTTTTGTTTGACCCTAAAAAAATGCCGTTAGCTAGTTCCCAGTGCTTTTTAACGACATCACTCCGCCAACTGGCCTTCGAGCAACACTTCAATGGCGACTTTTGCCGACGATGTAGCAGGTCACGTTTGGCCGTTTTTTATTTTTTTGCTGTGTCACTATTAGTGTGAACACAGCTTTAGAGGAGACGATTGATATCACTCTGTTGTCTGTGCAGTCAATATAAAACCAGAGGCAAGTAGCTTAGCTTAGCATAAAGACTGTAAACAGGGGGATTCAGCTATGGCTATATCTCATGTATTTAGTCTTGTGTACAAGAGTCGAAATGTTAAAAAACAGTAATTTGCTGTTTTATTGTTTAGTGTTTGGGCTGTCCGTTAAATATAAGGTGGCAGCTAGCAGTCAGGAAGCTAAGCGTAGCAGAAAGAATACAGAGTAGTGGTTCATTCTTTGAACTCACCGCAAAACCCGAATTTGTTGCTTTTAGTTTTGTTCTGCTTAAATGCAATACAACATGCTAATTAGTAAGCTTCAAGGGTGCTGCTGCTAGCCGTTTCCAGTCTTTATGCTAAGCTAACTGTCCCCTGGCTGCGGCTTTAGATTTAGGAGTGTTATAAATCTTCTTGTCTGACTCTCCACAAGAAAGACAATGTGCGTATTTCCCAAAGTGTCAAAATGTTTCTTTAATGCTTTCCAACACAACTTTCTGGGGCAAAAAAATAAATAATAAAAAAAGATACATTCTCACCCAAAGACTTCCACAACCTTTAAAGTCATTCTTTCGTAGCTGACGTAACTGTTGCAGAAATAGCTTCACAACCACAGTGAGGAGTGATTAGGTGAACCCACATTCTGGTGTGTGTGTGTGTGTGTGTGTGTGTGTGTGTGTGTGTGTGTGTGTGTGTGTGTGTGTGTGTGTGTGTGTGTGTGTGTGTGTGTGTGTGTGTGTGTGTGTGTGTGTGTGTGTGTGTGTGAGATTTTTCTTTAGTGTTTCTTTTTCATGGGTTCAGGTTCCAGGCACTGGTCCAAAAAGCAGCGAGGGCTGGAGGAGAGTGGAGCAGACATTGTTCTGAGGAGGAGGAGGAGGAGGAGGAGGAGGAGGAGGAGGAGGAGGATGATGATCTGTGATGCTGAAAGGGCCTGCAGGGGAAAATGAAAGAAAGAGGAAGTTGTGTGGGGGAGACGAGAGGGCAAACAGAGTTGGATGTATTGGCTGGTGGGGTTTGCGGGGGGGTGGATGGGGGCCCTCGAGGTCAAGGAGCGCCCCGTGAGAATGAGAGCATTCCGGGCGATCGTGCGTGGGAAGGTTGTTGGGAAGATGCACATGATTGTTTCAAGGTGGCCCTCATGCTGTTAATGAGTCTGGCAGCGCCGGGGCCCTCACGGTCTTGTCTCCGCGTCGAGGCAGAAGGAGCCCGGGGAAGAAAAGAAACCCAGGCAAGCCGCTCCTTTTGGAGAAAAACCTCACACGTTGAATGTGAAGTAGCTTTTCCACAAGCTCTCCATCTCGTTACCGAGATTGAATTCGACGCCGAACCATTTCCCAAACCACTGCCGGTTGAAAAGTCCCGCTGTTATCATGCTTCTTTGCTACATTCTAGTGCGGCGCGTCTTCAAGTTTGCTCCCCCCAGCCAGAGTGAATAGTGATCCCCCTCCGACCCCCCCCCCCATCCCTCCCCCCCAGAGAGCCAGTCATTAACATTTGAAAACGGTCAGAGCGGAGAGACAGACTACATTGTGTGCTCACTTCTGCTACAGAGAGAGAGAGAAAGAGAGAGAGAGAGACTACGCAACATCAGCCACAATATAATCATTTCCATGCTTGACCTTTGGCGGAAATCATTCTCGCACCCCACCCCCCTCCTCCCCCCCTTCCTTCCTTCCCTCCCCCTTTAAGGAATGCCAGCTATTTTGCAGGGTCATCTCTCCAAGATGCAGCGGGGCCTCTTGTCGGCTCGGTTCGAGGGCCGGTGCTCGTGGCGGATAAGAGGGAGGGGAGGCGAGGCAGCGGAGAAAGAGAGTCTAGCAACACTGAACTAGTTCGGCCTGTCGTTTATGTGTTTGTTCATCTGAACTGGCCGAACATACGTTGGGGTTATGCGTTGGGAAAATTTAGGCGTTAAATTTGCCGTTTTCTTTGTCATATATGAAGTTAAACTGAATATTGTTGGATTTTTTACTGTTGGTTTGATCAAACAAGCACACTTGAGACGCCACCTTGGCTCTGGGAAACTATATTGGGCTTCTGTTTCATTATGTTTATGCATCGAAGCAGATTCTTGACATAGGGCTCAACTGATTTCTGAACTTTTACTTTTTCATTTCTTTGACTTATTTTCATGACGGAGAAAGATAAAGTGTATTTTCTCGCGTTCCCACTTTCGGACTTCAGCTGTAGTTTTGTGATTTCCAGCATTGTTGTGGTTTGGCGAGGCTTCGCTTGGTAGATAAGTCCTTCTTATCCTTCTCTATCACAAACGATTTCTCTGTGTGGTTGTTGAAGGTTGGTGCACAATAAACAGAAGCTGACACTTCGTCAATGTTAATTACTCAGGATATTCCATTGAGCCCCACTTTAGTAACAATCACTCAACGACTGAACATTAGGGCTGGCAACTTATTTGATACTTGATTAAGTCATTTTATAAGCAAGAATTCCAAATATTCTCCGATTCAAGCTTCTTAAATGTCAGGATTTTAGGTTTTGGACTGTTTGTCAGACAAAACAAGACCGTTGGGTTCTGAGAGGTTTTTCTTGGGCATTTTTCCCAAATAAAACAATCTCAAAATTACTCACCAAATAAATGTATAATAAAGATTAGTGTTAGCTGCAGCATAGCCAACCTTGTGACAGAAATAAATAACATAGAAAATGTAAAAGTACATCATTAAAAGCACTGAAATGGTGAATAATAAACAAACGGATTCCCCTTTCATCTCAGATGGCCTTCCTGTCTCAAAGGGGGAAGATGGCAGCCTCCGTTGTTTGTCTCTTTGTGTCTGTGAGATCTTTGCGCGGCGTGAAATCGTGGAGACACTGGAGTGAATCTCCATCCCATTGGCTATTCCTGTATGTAAAAACCATTCAATGTGGCCCTGCAGAGATACCATGAGACATATTTCACATCTCGGCGAACGCCCCCCGGAGGGATTAGCCCTCGTCTCCGGGGGTTACCGCGATGCACTCGTGTACCCTCGTTTGGCATCAATGCCGAGCTCGGAAATAATCCGCCTCTCTGCTCTGCCAACGCTGAGCGCCTCTTGGCTGGGGCCCCATGAATACCAACCATACTGTTGTGGTTTTTAGTGTGTGTGTGTGTTTGTGTGTCGCTGATACTTTCTTGACCCTTGAAGATGCAGTAAATTGTCTTTTGTAGGTCAGAGGTCAGCGTTCGCAACCAAACAAAAGCCCAGCGAGCGTTCAGAGATTCATATCTCTGCTCATAGAGACACGTCAACAGCATGGATGCCGGCCAACGCGGCTCCTCGAAATTGAAGGACAGTTTCCCTTCCCGCCGCTTCCCTGGAATGACTCGGCAGAATATGAGCGGTAAACGTTGCACAATGCGTTTCCCCCGCAGCCATTCCGGCTCGCAGAATTCGATACACTTTTTGAGGGAACATCACCAGTGTGGCTTTCACGTCTAATTATAGGGTGTGCTCGGTGTTTCGGGACCCGGCGTGAGAAGAGACGAATTGTCTCTGGCAGCCTGGATCACTTTGGTGTCCTGCAGGAGGCGGGAAGTGCTGCGGGCTAAGGAGGAGGGCGCTAAGTCAAGTTACCTTGCAGTTTATGTGACAGTAAAGAACTAAAAAACGGATGTGATGACTGGACAGAGTGAGGAGGCATTTTACTTTCATTCAACTACAGAAATTTCTCAAATCAGATCCTGTGACTTCATCAAAAAGGAGGCTGACGGCCCACGTTGTATTGCATCATGGTTTTCACTGCTGCAACTGGCTTAGGTTGCCACACTTCACAGTCAGATTGGCAGACATGAGGTAACTTAAGAATCATGGATCTTGGATTGCGAGATTCCAAGTGCTCAACTTTTGATTAGCTGGAACGAGCAAATAATTATTTCTGCTCCAAAAAAAACCCTAAAAAGATAAAAAATAGTTCTTTATTCAATTTCTGACTAAGGCATGAAACGACTAATAGTTTCAGCTGTAGTAGAAATACTCAAATACGATAATAATACAGTAACAGCACAATATTTTCAATTCCTCATCCTTGAGGAATAACTGACAGCACAAAACAATAAGCACTGACCTAGTATATATTATCACCGTCGAAGTTTATTAGCGAACTTGTTAGCAAACAGTTGCTTATAACTCATCCACATTGACAGTACCACACCACAGAGTGTGTGTTAGCTGTGTATTAATAAGTAATGAAGTAACCCTCCTCTGTCAAAACATAAACTGCTCTGCAAAAAGGGGAATAGTTTGAAGACAGTTGTGAGAAAGGTGTCTGGTACCAATATGTTTTGAACTGTGAAGGTATAGCAGCCAAGCTACCTAGCTCACTGAAAGACGGTTAGCAAGCTCGCTACTTCCAAGGGCTTGTTTTTCTACTCTTCATCGACTACTTATTGAATGAAATTATTTTACAATTCTGAGAACATAATGTCGGGGTCGACTTTACTGCACAGTTGAGGAAAAATATAAAGAAACTCAGACAGTTATCGTGACCGATTCGCGCTAGGGCTGCTAGCTTGCGTGTTAGCCGTTAACTCCACAGCTACATGGTTACAAGTAGCCCTGCGAGTACTCTCTACTTCACCAATGAATGTTTCTGGTGTGACCGGGCCTTTCATAAAAAGATGTCGCGTAAAAGCATCTTGATCTCAACATAAGCTGCCGTACAAGGCTTTCCAAGACTTCATTCTGTTTTTGCTTCCAGGGAAAGTCCACCAACATGATGACACGGTTTTAGTCATGCACATCCACTAACTAAACAAATGTCTTAGCTTTCAAACGGAGATGTTTTTTTGGAGCATCAGTGGTTTTCGTCACAGCTCACAGTGTGGTTAGAACCGACCTGGCACATCACACATCCTGTCGCAGAGACAAGTCGCCATCGTTGCTGTTTGGAGATGTTTCAGAGTGCGGAGGTTGCCTCGAAGCCCTGCGGCAGCTCGTGAATCACAAATGAGAGGCGAGGGGAAGGGGGTGGGTGTCATATTTACACTGGGGATACAATAGTCTTTTATGCAGAATGAATAGAAGTGTTTCTATCAGCCTCGAGGAGCTTGGTGTGCTGTGTGTCTTGACGTCTGTGGCCTCATGAGAGTCTTCAGTCCAGTCACAACCCCACCACCCCCCCAAAAAGAAATTATGCTTTTCAGCTCGTTGGAAAAGAAACAAAACGAACACGCAAATGGCGTGGCGTCCGCGTTCTAATCGATGGCCATGATGAAGGCCACAAAGCTGGAATAAGCTATCGATCCGTTTCAATCAGTTCGAACTCTATCCGGGCTTCTGCAACTGTGTCAAACTATTGATTTACAGCTGCTTGCATAAGACGCATCAATCGTCCACGTCATTGTGCGGCAGCCGTGCATGTGCTGGAGCACGTTTCCCCGACTGAAAATCCAAGCTCTCATTAAGTTGTGACATTTTTCCGCGAGACTCTGTCTGAAATAGCGGAGGTGAAGTTTCACCGAGCCGGCTGTGTAATTACGTTAATACACGGCCCGCTGGCCTGGGCTGTAATCAGAGGGTCAGCCTTCCTGCAAACTGTCCAAATGAAGAAATTACCATGTGCTCTGAGCTCTGAACCGCTTCCCATGAGCCCTTTCCCTACCCAGAGCCCTTCACACGGCCCATTTATTTGAACTGGCTCTCACCCGCACTCTGAGGAACGGCTCGTAAAAAGTCATCAGGTCCTCATTACCGTCATTACTATAATTATTTTCTATATTTAACCATGTGAAATGAGGCCAAATGAGTGTGCCGCTTCGTCCCTTTTTCGGGCGAACCAACCCGGGGACGCGTGTCACGGTTGGTACGGCCCCTAAATGCAATGTTTCTCACAGTCGGAGCGTACCACTTTTCTTTTTGGGAGCAGGTTGTGTTTGTTTGGGTGGAAAACATCCTGGTTCTCCTTTGAAAGTGGGACCGCTCCCGTTGCCGTGGGGACGCTGTGTCTCTGCTATGTGGTGTTGGTTGTGCTTTTGGCTGCAGCAGCGGGGGGAATTCTAGTATTCGTGCGCTTGTTTAGCCAAAGCCACCTTCATTATTATTAGATTGACGTGTACCCCACAGAGGCAGAAGCCAAAACCACCCAGAGAGCTCTTGCTGAAAAAGGAAGGTGGGGCCCTTTCAGCCGAGAGTTACATAAGGTCTTCCTTTTTTATTTTTGGATGGTCAGCGCGGGCTTTCCACACAGTTGACGTTGATACTGTTTGCGCTCAGGCGAGACGCTGGTGAGAAAAAAAGAAGCCTTGTTGGTGTAGATGTGTGAGAGTCGGAGGGGGGAGGGGCTCAGACAGCTGGGTCTTCAGGCTGTGTATAGAGCGGCAGGTTCTGATGACGGAAAACATACGAGCCCGTGAGAGCGTCTCCGAAACCAGATGTTGGAGAGGGCAGGATGAGACCTGGGAGACCCCAAAATAAATAAAAAGATGACATGTGTACAGGAGTTTTACACCTCCTTTTATCTTTTGTACTCATTAATGTCTCCTGGACCTGCTCCGTTTGTCAGGCCAAAATTGGTCAGGCTTCATCTTTAACATCTCTACAGTCAAAACTATTAGTTGTTTAAAGGTATTAGTTTTTCGGCAAGAAAAACATTTCAGTAATTTCTTTAAAAGAATTGTGAAGAAGTACTTTTTCCTCTAGGAATTTTTCCATTTTTGGTTTGACATTTCATAGAAGGAACGATTCAGCGGAAAACAAATGATCAGCATATTAATTGACAATGAAAATGTCCGTTAGTTGCAGCTCATTTTGACCATTCGTCTAGCCTTACGAACCTCTGCCAACCCGGGTTATTTCATTAAGATTTGAAGGTCAGGGCCCAGAAACGCCTCGTATTTGCATCGGGAAGCAGCCGGACGCCTCTCGCCTCGCCGACTTACAGCGGATCACTTCCTGGAAGCTCTTTTCTGTGGGTGAAGAGCAGAAGGGGCCCTCCCCGCCTGCCCACTGACAAATGGCAAACACATGTGTTTATAGGAGGATCAATGGCGAGCGGTGGAGTCACCGTGTTGTGACTAACCAATGTTTACGCCAGAGATCTGACGCCCGCTTTAATAGCCAGTTTCACCTGCTGCGATTATGGTCACGCAGCTGACTGAAGCAAATAACAAACAAAAATAAAAAAGGATCTGCACGTAGCCGTTACAGCTAACTACGGGTTTGTTCTGTGTTTCACATCACCCCGTCAGGTTCCAACATCTCATCTGGCTCCGGTGTGACTCACCGTCCATCGAAGGCGCTCTCGAAGTCATCATGATTTGTGTGTTTACTTCCCCATGAGCTCTGCCCCCCCCCACCCCTCTCCAACCTTCATTCAGTGAGAATGAAGGTTGGGTGAATGTGTCCAACTCTTCCCTCTTGGGATTCCTCGCGGTGGCCAAAACTCACAGCCACGGCTGACGCAGTATGTGGTTATTGTTTTGTTTTTTTTGCATCATCTTTAACACAAAGCCCAGACTGATGCGTGACTCTGAGGCGGAGCAGTTCGCTCACGGACGTCATGGACCGCTCAAGCTTTTTAATCACGGTGTTGGCAATCCTAAAAGAGGCTTCAAGGTGCGACGTTAATATCGTGATGGTGATAGTATCTACGTTTTGTTCACGTTGGCTTTATGCCCTCAGAGTGTCGGGTGTAAAATATTTTTAAAGATTTCTGCCAAACACAATATTTTTGTTTTCGTTATTTGTTTCTTTCCCCTTGACCTTATTAAAATATAAAGTATAAACGTTTTGAAGTGGGAACTTTGACGAAAATACAAAAGTGACCATAAAGGCCCTGAACGCGCACTGCAGCGTATAGAAAACGCATGCAAGTAGAGCAACAAAAAGGAAATGAAGAAAAACATCTTCGATAATTTGACACCAACACGTGCAGCATTTAGAACACAAGAAAAACCTGCACAAGTTTTCTCCGGCTGCGGTGCGTTGAGCTTGATGCGTCATTTTTTTTTTTTTTGTCAATATCTGTGTATGTCGTTTCACGCGCGTGGGTTTGTGATCGCAACGATCGAATGTGCGGCGTTCTTGATTTGGCATCTGGTCGCTTTAATTAGCGGAGGGGACGAAAGGGCTCGCTGTTCAGTTCTCCTCCGAGTCATCAAACGTGAAGCGGTTCACCACGAGTCTCGTTTCGAGAGCCGCTCGATTTAGGAATCATGATGTCTTCAATCGTAATTTGGATATTTTGTGTGTAAGCGCTAAATGTTGTGATTATTTTTGCCACATTTCAGCACGACAAAGTCCACATTTCGGTGTCGTTTCAGGAAGATGATGTTATTCTGTCCAGTTCTGTCCTCTGTTGCACGCGACAGTGTAACATCCCGTCTCACATATCTCAGAGTGTCACTTCCCCTCGACGCCGCCTCATATTACTCGTGGACCGCTTTGCTCTAGTTTTTTTTTTTTTAAGTGTTTAACCTACATTACTGGTTTGTTTTGCGTCCCATAACACCACCGGTGACGCTCTTAAACTTGTTATCTTTTTGTCCGCGGGACTCGAGGCTCCGTAGTGTGGAACTGTTTTGTTTTTAGGGAACATCTTCGGGGAGTGAAACTTCACAATCAGAACACAGCTGGCGGCCTCACGTGGCAAAACGTCAAACGCAAACGTCAAGTTAGTTGAGATTAAAAAAAAAACTTGGTGAACCTTGTGCAAACAAACGTCTCCGAGGAGTTCATGATAAGAACGCTCTTGCGTGAGGCCCAATGTCTCGAATATATTCAAACTCCTAATTGGAGCCGCAGTTGCAATCACAGCAATCAGCATTTTTTTCCTTTTTTTTTCTTCCTCGTGGATGCCTCTGCCAGTCTTGATCAAATTATTGCGACGAGCAAACATCCAGGTCCGCTCCCATTGGGCGACGCCGACCTCCGGGGGTCACAGCGGAACTTGCCGCCGCTAGCTGGTGGCGGGGGGGTTGTGAGGGTGTAATTGTGCGACTGGTGTTGCTGGCTAATGGCCCTGACAGTGCGCTCGGACAATAGCCAGCGAGGCCGCGCCCGCAGCGAGAGATAACGACGTTAGAGGCAGAGAGAGTTTCACATGGGAACTGCATGAATCAGACCGGGTAGGAAAGAGGAAGGCCAACGAGGGTTCAAGCCTTAAAGAGGACTTCCTCATTCCCACATTGAGCCACTGAAGGGGTGAGGTGTTAATGACATAGACCAACAACAAAAAATGCAATTATTAGAAAGATCAGTGAGACTGAATGAGACTTTACTGTCGAGACGCTGTATTTGGATGCTTCAAAACAAGTTCAGGTCACTGTTTCCTGTTTTAAACGTCGCTGATAAATCCTCACTTTGTCGAGATGGCGCTTTTTGAGCCGAGTGGGCTTGTAGTCCGATTAGGAATCCAATTTCACTCTGCGGATTTCATCTGGTACTGGACTGCGTTTAATCCAGTGTGCAGTGTGCTTCTATCTCTTCTGTCTGTCTGTCGGTCCGTAGCTCCGCGTTCATTATAAGATTTATTGCAGAAGCAATAAATCATAAATCTTTTTTTTTTATTGTCTCCACAAGGCCCAATCCGACTGGGGGGGATGGTGCTGCAAAAAGAAATGCTAGTTGAGTTGTTCGCACGAGATAGACAAGCTGGGAAAACCGAGCGCTCTCCTTTCCCTCAGTATCTAACGTTAAGGTGCCCTTGAGCAAGGCTGCTAATCCCCTAATTGTATTTATGGAGCTTACATATGAAGCACAGGTCTGTTGTTGTGCTGGACAGTTTGTCATTATGAGCGTACGAAGCAGCTGAAGTGGAGCGTTCATACTCAATTAACTCCCTCCATGGATGAAGAAAGGCTAAAGGGAAAAGACTTATGTATTTACTGAGGCAATTAGTCTTTAAATGCCCCTCTCAGACACACAAGTGGCACACTCTAGGGGTTTTCCTATCTCCAAAATCTGTGGTTTCAAGTCATTATCCCTCAGCCCTCGCTGGCCCTTTTTAGATAACTGTGCCCCGGAGCAGAGAGAGAGAGAGAGAGCGAGCTGAGAAAATCCCATCAGGTTCAGATTGGTCTGAAACAGCATCTGGTGTGGAGCCGTGGGCTGACGGGATCCTGCACGGTGACTTGAAGTGCAGAGAGAAGTTCACCAGCATGTCATTCGCCGAAGCGTTTTAAAGCGGCCATAGATGAGTATCGCAGTTGATAGTAAAACGCTGGTGTTTTTTAAGGAATGTTTTGGCATTTTTTGTGTGGAGATTGACACCACTAAATATGACGCTACAGACTGCAGCTGTTTAGCTTAGCATCAAGACCACAGAACCACAACGTGTCTTTTTTTTACACTTTAGTTTTTGTACGAATCGAACAAACATGATTTAATGTGTTGATTGCTGAGCGTTGGAAGGCAGACAGAGGAAAGCTAGCCGTTTCCCCCGGTTTCCAGTCTTTATGCTAAGCTAAGCTAACCGCCTTTATATTTAAAGTAGAGAAATGATACTGGCATCGATCTTCTCATCTTATTCTTAGCTCGGAAACGAATGAGTAAAATTTTGTTCCGTTCCTTTTTATGTTAAAAACAATGTACTAAAAGCTGACGGTATGTGATGGTCGGTTGCTACCGGCATATTTCTGTTCAAATGAAGCAAAGATCTCCGTTTAAAGAATGTCCGCTCTTTCTTTTCTGCAGAACCTGATGGCCAAAGCGCTGTACGACAACATGCCGGAGTCCCCCGAGGAGCTGGCCTTCCGCAAAGGGGACATCCTCACCGTCATCGAGCAGAACACGGGGGGCCTGGAGGGCTGGTGGCTCTGCTCTCTGCACGGCCGCCAAGGCATCGCCCCCGGCAACCGCCTCAAGCTGCTGATCGGGCCCATGTTCGAGGCCCAGTCGCCGGCCGCCGCTGCCCAGTCGCCCCCGCAGAGCTCGGCATATCAGCAGAAGGCTGGCTCAGGGGGGGCTCAGGGGATCTACCAGGTGCCACCGTCCCTCCAGAGTCCACAGCAGCAGAGTCAACAGAGCATCTACCAAGTCCCACCTGGACAAGACATCTACCAAGTCCCACCACGGAGTACTCTCGCTGCTGATAACCCCCCGAGCAAGGTGAGACAGAAGGAGGGCTTGTGTTTCCCTTGGGCCGCAATTAATGACTATTTTTATTATCAGTGAATCTGTCAAATAGTGTTTTCATTATTCATTGATTCCAATCTTGCACCATGGGCCATATTTGGACTAGCGTTTCCTTAAAGTAGCGGGGACTGACTCATCGGGGAAACCACCTGCCGAGGTGGGGACTATTGGCTCTCTAGTCGATAAAAAGTAGGAAAGAAACAGCTTACAATAGCTTGTTTTGTCAAAGCAACAGTCCAAAGCCCAAAAAATGACAAATCCACAATGATATAAACTGAAAAAAGCAGCAAATCCTCCCTTTTGAAAGGCTGGCAATGCGGCCAAATGCCTTGATAAATGTCAATTAATCAGCAAATCGTTTAAGCTGACGTTTCTCGAAAGGGTTTGGGCTTCCATCATTTATGTGATTAGCTATTCACTGTCACAAAGTAGTGGAGTACAAACTCTCAAAAAACCCAAAAGCCAACAATTTACACAGGTGCGACAGATAAATAGAAAAATAAGAAATGGGAGTTTGGAGAAAGGAAGAAAATGGCGACCGGTGTGTTCGCTGACCTCTGGAGACAGTTCTTTAGGTTCAGAGAGGATTTGAAACGTAAACTCTGGTGAACGTGGCGTCATTAGACGTGACGGGACATGACATTTACACAGGGACCTGTTATCCTGCCAGTCTGCCACGACTCCCATCAGTGTGATTGCACACACGGAGAGCCGAGAGGCCGGAGAGATTGTGGGTCTGCGATGTGAAATGTGGACAGGGTGTGCCGGGCCTGGTGCTTACCACAGAGCAGGGTAGTGTTTTTGTGCAGGGCTCCCATTTGGCTTTATATGTATATTGGCACACAGTGTGTAGCAGAGCCAGTCTAAGCCACAGATGGGCAGTGAATATGGGAACTTGTGGAAAAGCAAACAGCACAGAGCTGTTTTCTGGATTTCAGTGGAGCCCAGCTGCCTGAAAGTAGTTTTTTTTTTGTATTTGAATGCTATACACAGGGTGGCTGGCCAACCCATTACACCTGGCATGGACCTTGTAGGTAGCTAATCCCCCTAGCAGTGTTCCCATTGTGTACATTTGTTGTTTTACCCACTGGATGGTATATCATTTGGATATGGACAGCAAAATAGTACATGGAGTGCCCTCCTAAATTAGAAGTAGAGCTGAACCGAGTAGTTTGAAGCTTCATTCATAACGTTGACTTTGGAATTCTACATTTTTTTATTTTTTTTTTGTCTATTCATTGAGTTTAAACGCGGTATTTCTGCACGGTTTGCCGATAAACATCTGGCTACACTATTATTAGTATCATACTATTTGTAGAATTAAATTCCAGTGGTGGCCGCGTAGCATTGCTTTCAACTCGCGTGACTGAAACATTTCCAATAACTCCGGAGCGTTGTAAAGTCCAAGAGTCGCGATGTATTGAAAAAAAGATAAATGTAATCGTTTCCAAAATTCACAACATGATTTTATCTCACCAAATATCCTGCTTCAATCCATATTTGTTGGCATTTGGCCTTTCAAAAACATTTCCACTGCCAGCCCATGCATCAAGGCGCCATTGTGCATAGGGTTGTTTCTGGCTTATGGGATCCAATAACTCCTCGTCTCGAAGTCAATGGGTTTAAGAGCTTTCTTTAAGAGATTGACGTTTTGTTCTACAACGTAAAATACGTCAGTAAATATCCCTCTCGTGAATCTCGTGAAGCTTTTACAAGTCTTTAAAAAGGCGGTTGCTAACAAGTGGCTAAATGAGACTACAAAAAGTCATCTCACCGACTAGTCTTTAGGCCTTTACAGGCTTGTGTACCTTCCGGGTCTGCCTACAAAAAATAGGCCATCCCTGCAGCCGTCTACTGCTACCACAAGCATCTTGTCATTTAATTTATTCATGGCAGGAAACATAAACTGATGTGCTGGACAATAAGTGATGCCCAGGTCAAATTGGCTTGTGGTAGCTGGAGTTAGCAAAGTGAAGCTGGTTATTGCTTTGTAACTGACATTACTGACGTAGTTCAATGATGTAGACACCTCTCTTTTTGTGCTACTATTACACTACATTTAATTATCTCCTATTATCCCCCAAAAAATGTCATTGTTCAGCAAAATTTGCATAGTCTTGGTTAAAAAGAAAGAAAGAAAACACACCAGTTAAACAAGTGTGCGCCCAGTGATCCTCCATCACAAAAATGAAGTCATTGGCAGGTGTGTGCCTAAACAGCAAGCAAGATTTTTTTCCCGTTTATTCAACCGCTTAACTAGTTTTAGCACCTCAGACCAGATCATCCCTCCAGGAGACGGAGAGTAATTACATGCTGGATGAGCTTTTGAAATCCCAAGGGGTGTTTTTCTTTTATCAAATCAGCTCCAGCCATCATAGAAATGAGCCACGGTATGCATTTTTCAGTAGGTAAATAGGCAGCAGGCGCCCCGAAGGCTTAGAGGACTTTGCGCGATTGACTGTGTGATAGAGTCAGTCAGAGCCACGGGGGCCCGAGAGGAAGAGACCTGCCAATCAACCTGCACGCCGTCAAACCGACACCTCTCGTTACCACTAACGATCCTCGGGGGCCGACGAGAGGAGCGGAATGAAAAAAAAAAAGAAGAAGAAAAAAAGGCTTTCGGTGATAACATGGAAAATCAAATGACAGTGTGCATTGGGCTGTAATCATGTTATTGGAGAGATTAAATTCAATCTTGGACGTTTAACTTTCCCTCTAATCTGTGGTTATCAGAGTGGTGCAGTTTTTTTTCCGCCGGTGGTTCCTGTCTATTAAATAGAGCGATTTTGACTGTGTTGGTGTGTTTCACGGAGTTCAGACAAGGCCCTGTTGTTTTTCCAGTGACGTATCCGCCTGTTGGACAGAAGTACCATCGGCCTCAGGGGCCACAGTCGGTCCTGTTAGAGCCAAACGCCAACATCTCCGGTTCAAGGGTCACAGAGTGGACGTTGAAGGAGTTATTTTGGGCGTCCAGGGTTCAAAGTTTAAAGTTCCCTTTTTTTTGCATAGACAATGTAAATTTGTTGCCCACAAAGGTTTGGATGGACATGAATGTGGTTGAATCGTCTATTCAAAGATACGCTAGGCAGTAATTTAGCTCTTTGGTAAGAAGTCAAAGATGCAGACATGAAAACTTTACACTGGGAGACTGACTCTAACTGTTGGCAAACAGTGCTAGCGATAAGAAAACTGATGAAGCATTAACCTGTTTTAGTCAGTTTACTTTCAATAAACAACAATTTCTTTCTTTGAGGTAATGGATACGTTTGGGCTTCTATTAGACTCAGTCAACGCACGACTCTTCTCCAACATACCAGCCTTTAGTTCCCCAAAGGTTGTTTTTTTTCCGCCGTCTTGCCTTAATCAGGGTGGTTCTTTTGAAAATACATTTCATCTTTTAACTCAAGAATGTTTAGGCGGGTTGACCTCAACACGTCCCTCGTTTGATTATAGTTCATTAACAAAAAAATCTTGTTTTTCGGGGGAACAAATGTAAAACATCTGGGATATAAAGCATGGTATGTCGGAGAAGAGTGCTTGTAGGTTTGGTGAAGTTTAAAGTGCGGTGTTTTGTTGTAGCCTCTTCTCCATAGCAACCGTAACAACAGTGGCCAACTAATGGCCAAAAACGCTAGATTAAGCCAAACTGATGACCACAATATAAACCTGGAGTAAAATTAGAATCATCCGAGGGACTTTGAAGTGGCTCCTTCCACTTTGAAACTCTATCGGCACGGTGACGTGGAGATCACGCCTGTTGACATGAAATCCAAGCCGTGACCTTTGCTCTTCAAAACACCAAACTGTTTACTACTGCTGCTCGTCCTCCCGCTGCAGTATTGATGATGGGCCCGCGGAGCGTTGACGCACCATGCATGGCGTCTAGATCTGCCAATGGAGCTGAGGGGGAGAAAAACAGCCATTCTCTTGTTGTCAAGTGACACTCGCTCGCTTCCCAAAATGATTACGGAGGCTGATGATTATGGAGACCGATACGGGCTTCCTGGACTGATAATCCCCTCTCATGTTACCCTAAAGCCCCCGCAGAGAACGGTTCCTGCACGTCCTCCGCCATGTGTTGTGTGTTGTGCAGAGTCATGCGTGTGCACGCTGCTCTCTGCGGGTTTGCGAATGCCGACCCCGCGGTGCAAATCCAGATTGGCGACTGGTTGCCTGCTCTTCATGTGGCGTGGGGCTCTGGTACATAAAAGGCACACTGAGGTTATTGGCGCTCCATTCCTCCCTGGCTGTTTGATCCTGCGGCCTTGTCCTTGGGTGACCCTCCCGGGAGGGTGAGCTACACAGCTGCCCCCCCACCACTCCACACCTCCCTCCCTCCCTCCCTCCCTCCTTCAAGGCCTCCGAGCTGGGACCGTGTTGCACAGATGCCTGGAGCTCTCAGCCACACAAAGAGCCTCCTCACACGGAGAAGCCTTGTACCGCCTTTTATCAGCCCGCTCTCGAAAGGCCCGTTTTTCATCTCGGCCCTGCCGCTCTTGATTTTCCTTCTTCAGCGCTGAAAGGTGTGTCTGTTTCACGCCGCGGCACTCAAAGACGGGTTGGGTTCAGAGTTCAAAGATCTCCGCCGAGCTTCTTATCTACTCCTACCAGACGGCCCTCTTTCATTCCCCCACTTCCTGACTGCATGAGGGCTGCTCCTTATACGGGCATTTCCTCCCGTCGCTGTGCCGTACCCATAGATCCGATCTGCTCGCTGGTGCCATAAAGAGGCAAAGGTGCAACAAAAGAATTGATAAACTCCCACACAACTCGAGGAAGTGGCCCTGACGGCCGTTTACGGGGGCCCGTCTGGGTGTGCCATCCACCTTCATAAAAAGCCCCCTCCTGGATGTAACCAGGTTATGTGAAATGAATGACTTGTTTGTTTGCCTGGGACATATTTTCTCAGCCTAATCATGCACACGACAATCCCGGCACCAGATAAGTGAGTTATTTCTTCCTGGAGCAAGCCAGCTCCTTCAGACAACCCGTCTGCTCGCCATTGTCGCCGTTGTGATGAATCGCTGGCCCATGAGGCCTGACCGGAGGGGGCGAGGTCATAAATCAGTCGTACCGAGAGTAATCTGCTCTCTGCGGTGTGTGTGCGCACTGAGGACGCTCTCTCCTTGAACGTTTTAAGCAGAGGGTGTGATAAAGAAACAGAGTAGGAGGTAAGCTGATGGCAAAGCTCAAGTTTACTTTTCAAATTGCCTTTTTTTTTTATCCAACCAACTGAAAGTCCTCATCCGGTCAACCTTTGAGTTAATCAAGCACTTTGGTTCGTGACTAAAATACCTTCGAAACGAACGACATTTCCATCGGCCTCAACTGTACGTTGTGTTTTAGTGCTAATTAGCTAATGTTAGCATGTTAGTTAACATGCGTAACAACGTGGCGAACATGGTAACACACCTGCTCTTTAGCTTTGTCATTGTAGGCATGCTAAGTGTTAGCCTCCGGTAGAAGTGGAGCCTCACAGAGCTGCTAGCATGTCTGTAGACTCTTAGTCTGGCTCCCTAGAGATTCAGGCTAAAGGCTCATTCAAGACATTTCTCGTTTCACATTATCCTCTTATTTTCTCAGAACTGTCTGATGATGTAGTTTTCTTAGAAAGTAAACACTCAAATGTCAGACTCTTCTTTTAACAGTACTTCCCCCCCCAGATAATCATGCCACCGGATTAAGAAGCTGCTTTGATCAGAGCGGATGAACGATGATCCTTCGTAGCGCCAAAATCCGAGCGCTCTCTTTTTTTTTTATATAAATGCTCCTCATTAAGCCCGCTGTCTGTTTGGGTTTAGCCACTCGGACGCGTTGCAGAGAGACGTCTCGAAAGCCTCGCGGGACTCACGAGTTAATTACCTGCATTAATTAGTTTGGCACTTTAATAGGCTGGTGCTAGTGCTGGTGGCTGTGGGGGGGGGAGGGCACAACACCGTGCTGTGATTCAGCAAAGCAGACGAGGGCAGGTTACTGCAGAGCAGCAACACACCCCGTCATTTAGGAGATGCAGTCATACACAAAACACCCCCTCTCACCGAATGCGTGTGTCAAGGCGTGCTTAGATTGGAGCCCTTGGGGTGGAGCTCATTACAAAAAAAAAAAAAAGGTGAGCCTGCGCTGACGGAGCTAAAGAGGTGGGAACCCGCTGGAGGTCGACTTTTTGTCAGCATCCAGACAGACGGATGGATGGATGGATGGATGAGTGCTCGTGGAGCGGAGATGAGAAGGTGTGAAGGAGGAGATGGATGGAACGCAATAAAGTGCCTCTTTGACGGCAACGCCGTTGCTGTCACCGTCTTTTATGAAGCCGACCTTGGCGTGAAAAGCCTTGTTCAGGTTGTTGGTTTGTGTCAGCGGGCCATTAGCGTGTGTGGTGGGGTAAGTGTGTGTGTCACCTATGAAAGGGTGTGACATGATGATTTCCTGTTAAACACTCACACACACACACACACAAAGGGCCTTAACTCACCCGCAGACAATCGTGCAGAAATTAAGGGCGAGATGGTTGAAAACATGATGATATTTTAATACTCAAATCTTTCTTTTTGCTTTAGATTTATTTTATGATTTTACTGTGACAAACCAGCTCTTAAAGTGTCCCACTGATGTCCGGCAGCTGTGCAGTGCAATTTTTGTACGGCAACACGAGTAGATTGGCTCCTTTCCACAACGAGGCAAGTGCTTTACTTACAAGATAAAAAAAAAAAAAAAAAGATGGAGGAAACAAGTCAGAAATAGTTGGGTTTTTTTTTTTAAAAAAAAGAGTGAGATAGAAGATAAAAGTAAGAGATTTGACTGGAAATTAAAATGGAATTATTGAGTAGTCCCAACTTGAAGTCAATAAAAGGCAATGGTCGGTCAGGCTTGGCGTAGCGACGAAGGCAGGACACAAATGCTGACTCGGGAGACTCGGGTAGTTGAGTGCAAAAAGGTATTTTAATGATTCCAGTGACACGGGACACAGGATCAGAAAATCTGACAAGGGACACGGGAACCAGGAACAGGAACACAGCCAAACACGGGAAACACTAGCAACGAAAACAGGCAACAAAAACAGACGAACGGAGAAGGAGACACAAGACAAACGGGGCTTAAATACACAGGGGAGGTGCAGGTGATCAGACACAGGAGGATTCAATTAGACAATCACAAGGACAGGAAGTGAAGGGACCCGGGGAAAACACAAGACAGGGAACTTTTCAAAATAAGACAGGAAGTCACACCTAAAACCCCAAACCATGTTCATGGCCAACGTTTTTAAAAAGACCTGAGAGCAGCAGGAGAGCAGAAAGGCATTTTGTCCCTTTATTAACCAACAGAAGTATTTTAACGTCCCTCATCTGACACACACAGGGCGGCTGAAGTTAAATGTGTTCACGCTGCCCACCGGTAAATCTCAGGGAGCACAGAACAAACACATGAGCTAGTTGTTGACGCTCGGACGACGCCTCTCAAATGACTCCGAAGTAAAGCCGAAAAGTCCTACGTGCCAAAAGCCCAGCCTGCCAGGGCGCTAAAGTAAACACTGCATTGTTGAGAGAGCCATGACTCACTCACCGAGACGGAGCAGGAGCGCTAACAAGGCATCTCGCGTGGCTCCTCGGGACGCTACTCTAAACCCGATCCCTCTTTAGTCACTCGGTGTGCTGCGCCTCCTCGCTGGAGGAATCCTGAGAGCCGTCACTGGACGCGCTAAATGCTCACCCTGCCCGGTGAAGCCGAGGGGCGGAGCCGGGGGGGCTGAGAGGAGCCACTGAGAGGAGCCACTGATGGGACGAGGTGCCACTCAGAGCCTCGACATGTACCTGTGAGAAAGGTCAGCGAGGTCTTTGACAGACGCCTCGCTGCCATCTGTGTGTGACCGAGTCCAGATCCTCTCTCCCTCCCTCCCCTCCTCTCCCTCGCCCCCTTCATCATCAGCACACTATCTCAACCCGCGGGGACAGCAGCCGGGCTGAAGTGACCTTTTCGCGAGCATCACTTTGTTGTTACTCAGTGAAAGGCGGCCTTTCTCTCGGCTGTGTCTGCTGACACGCTCCCGGGGAAGTTTTAAAACAGCCTTCTTTTTTTGAAACGTTTAAAAACACATTTTTATCCTGCAAACAATGAAAATATATAAAGTTAAACACAGCTCTCAAGTCTTGCTCATAAAACTGAAGCAGAGTGTATTCACACCGACATGGAGGCCGCTGATGCCACGAAACAAGTTACTCCAATTTGACCCGACCTCCGAAGTGCGCGTCGAAATTCACATTCATGACTCAGTCAGTCTGAACACATGTAACAAATTTTAGTTTCTGATGTGTTGCTTATCCTTCCCGAATATATAACGGGAATTCATGGAATAATATTTCCCGTTTCCATTCCCCAAAGCACCCAAAATATGGGAACTGTAGTTCCAAAAAGAGTTTGATTAACCCCCTAATTCAAAGTAAGACAATAAACACAAGTCCGTCCGTCCCCCCGAAAAATTGTAACTTCTTTCCTGTTTTGATAGAAATAAGGGTCAGAAGAGGGAGCAGTTTTGTAAACCAATTCCCCAATAATGAACATGTTTTTTGTAGTGCTATACAGCCAGATGTTTCCCTCACTGCACTTACACTTTAAACGTAGATTCAAAAAAAGATCTATATTCCCGTCTGTAAACAGCCTGAAGTGTTCGAACAGCCCCGAGGCAGCGGCGCTATTTATTCCTGCGCCGGTTTATTTCAGCCGCCGGTGAGCGTTTGGGCTCTGACCCCACAGGCCCTGCTGGGATGATGTACGCACGGACAGGAATGCCAACAATGGACACCTTAAATCACCGCGGGCCGGCTCCGATGGGACTTATGAGAACCATATGGACTACTGTTGAGTCCGACTCCGGCTCAGATGAATGGCATTCCTTTCCATACTAGGCGACGTGTGCTCATTTTCCGTTCCTCTCGCTTTCCACCACTGTTTTTTCTTTTCTTATAAATCTCTTTTACAACCCCCCCCCCCCTCTCCCCTCTCCCCTCCATCTCTGCTGCCGCTTCCCCAGAAACATTAATCCCAGTCGGAGTTGGCTGAGGCTACAGCTCCTACTGCTCGCGCTCAGATAAATGTACGGGAGAGTGTATTGGGATATTAACTGGGGCTGTACGGAGAGTCATGAGTGGATACTGGGATTTAAGTCTTATTACCTCCCCGGAGACTTTCCCCTCTGCCAGGAAGCCGTGCGTATGGTTTCTATTTTTGAGCCCCATTAATGAACCCAGAGCGGCGATAGCGGTGCGCGGGGGCAGAAGAGGAGCACCGGGCCCAGGGAGGGACATTCCCAGCATTCCTCCGTCTGTCTGACGCAGCGTGGAGGTCTGCTTTGAGAAGGGGGGTGGGGGCGGGGGGGGTGGAAACACTGGGATTAGGAGGTGTGGAGGGACTGATTAGCACTGACGGGAAAAGAGGAGGGAAAATGTGCTAAAAGAGAGAATTAAACAGGGGCAAAAATGTCACAGGCTGTGTGTGTGTGTCTGTGTGTGTGTGTGTGTGTCTGTGTGTGTGTGTGTTGTGTTTTGTTTTTCTCCGAGCAGTAATCCGTAGCCTGTCTGCAGCACGGTGTAAAATGTTTTACAGGTGTGTTAAATCCGGGGCTGTTCATCACGCCCGATGAGCCCATGATTACTTCAGCAGGTTTAAAAGATGCAGCCAGAAGCCACGATAATAACCCCGTCTCAACTTTCAGTCACCAAACAGTCCTCCAGATTTCAACTTCCTTCCCGTTTTGTTTTTTTCACACAGCACTGCTGGAGTTTCACTTTTGCTCATTTCAAAGAAAAGAATAGGTGAAAAAAAAAGAGAAATAGCTCAACTGAGCCGCGTCGGTCTGATGTTTTATTTTGTTTTTATTAATGCAGGATTGAGGTATTTTTTTTTCCCAGCAGAGCACTTGGCTGAAATAGTAGTTCTATATTGACGGGGAACTCTCTGCTCCTGATATCGTGTCAGGCTTTTGGACTGTTGGTCGGAAAGAAAAACTAAAAAACTTTGGGCTCTTTATTTTTTTGATTTTTACTCGTACTAGATATTAAACACTATATGGCTGGCAGGAGGATCATGTCTGACTTTGTGATTCAAAGCATTTGTCTCGAGCACTGCTGTCTCCCAGGTGTCGTTTTTCTTTTCTAACAGCAGTTCTGATTGTTTGTGTCTCCCCCCCACCCCCCTCCTTCTGTGATCGGACAGGTGGTGACCCCGACCAGAGTGGGACAGTCCTACACCTTCAGCCCCGGCCAGCACAACCAGCAGGACCTCTATGACGTCCCACCCAGTAGATCACAGGGGGTGAGTGTCTCCTGTTCACCGGTACGACCGAAGTCTCGTAACGGGGAGAACCAGCAGCGCACATTGTTGATTTCAGACGAGTTCTAAGTGGCATTTTAGCTGGAATTTATCAATACATGTAAAAAAAAAAAAAAACAACTAAAGGACTCAATTGTAAAAAAAATAAATAAATAAATGAAATAATAAAATATCCAGGTTAATATTGCCAACTTGCCCATAAAAGATATTGGAATGTGTTTTCAAGCATCCACAGGTTTAAATAAAAGAATCAGTCAGCAGATTCTTGATACTTTCTTTTGAGTTGTTTAATCAATCGGTCTACATTAGAGTTGTATCATCGACAAAATGAAAGCATATTTGAGGTTCACTGTGGCGGATTACAAAACTCAAAACATGTTTCAAGAGTCTCCAAGATAAACCAGATGATACTCCTCCAGCACAGAAATGAATGGAAGGTAAGAAAGAAATACATCCAAAAAGTCAGAGGTTTAAAGCATGCAAAGACACTATTATGGCTCTTTAAATAACTTTAGTGGATATAAAACTAGGAAAAGGTCACATATGCAACTTTAGCTCTGATCCGCCACTGTTATGTAAAAACCTCTTCTTTTTTTTTTAAAGAAACAATAATTCAAAATGCCGGTAGTCACCACAGCAGGAATAGAGCCGCAGCGTGACGTTTGTGTTAGTTTCTTTGATCGCTAGCGTGTTCCGTCTTTCAGTCCACCACTTCCTGTTCTCTGCACTGACAACGATCTTCTCAGAAAGGATCCGTGACTGTAAAACGTTCCTCCTGTCGTCTGTGGCTCAAGAGACTATATACTATTTTTCCCGCTCCCGTTTCAGGTGTACGACATTCCTCCTGGCCAGATGTTTCCCGGCGGCAGAAACCAGGGAGTCTACGACGTCCCTCCGTCTCAGATGGACCTCAGGACACAGGGCATTTACGACGTCCCTCCCTCCTCTCAAGGGGTGAGTCGACCATCGGCCCGGCAACTACAGGCGAACGCAGCCCGACTCGAGGCGGTGGGAGCCGCTGAAGTTATTTATTGACACAGTCGCTGGTATTTCTCTTAATTGTCTGCGATAAATGGATAATATGCCAAATGTCATATTTAAGACGTTCTTGCGGCGGCTCTAAATGACAGCTTTGCCTGCCAGCAAAAAAAAAAAAACCCAAAAGCTCCGCGAGTGGTTCTGCATCTGAGCTAAAAAAATAAAAAGCCAAGGCCGTATGGCTCTTCTCTCTCCAGAGCCTCTGAGGTTCCAGCAGACCTCCGGCCCGGCCGGGCGGAGCTCCATCAGTGTGTTTGGAATGAGCTCGGGACGTGTTCTTTGCGTCGTTCTCCATTTGCGTTTTATTTTTTGGTGCGTGCTCGTCTCGCTGCAACGAGTGCGTTTCAAAATGGTTGTAAATCACTTCCGGGCGCCGTTTCCTCCGCTGTTCAGCCATTCAGCCGACTTCTGCCAGTCGGATGATTTCTTGAATGTCGTGGTGACTGGAACGCAGGTTTCTGAGCGTCTGATTACAACAAGTAAAAGACTGCAAACTGGTAAAGCAACGGCAGAGACACCGTTGCATGGAGTGCTCATATTTATTTATGTTATTTATATCAGATATCAAACTGGAGCCTCTAAACTAAGAAAAAGTAGCCTGGAAGTCTAAATAAGTCATAAATGAATATCAGACACGATCATACTAAAAAGCTCTGCTCCGGCTGTCTCTTCTACAGTTAAAATAAAAACAGCTATGGTTACAAAATAAGGTTGGATGGCTGAGGAGTAATCTGATTACTAACCTGCTGCATCCACACACACATCCACACACACACACACACACATCCACACACACATCCACACACACACACACAGAGATTTGCATCAACCATGTGACCACAGTGTCCTTTGATTACTTCAGTAACCTGGTTACTTGCGCGCATCCTGTTCCTGATCGATAAGGAAAGATGGATTATTAAATTCTGAACACATCTGCCTGATGAAAAGCAACCACAGCGTCGAGCAGAACTCAAGGTTTTATTTCAGTTTTATTTGTAAAGCCGAGGACAGGCGACAATGTTTGTGATGTAAGAACAATAACGTGATTGCGAGTCGGCACCAATGCCTGTCGTCTCCCTGCAGGTCTACTCGGTGCCCCCCTGCAGGACCAACCCCGCCCTCCAGGAGGGGAACTACGACTTCCCGCAGCCTCTCAAGCACAAGCAGGAGGGCATCTACGACGTCCCGCCCCCCGCCCTCACCAAACCCACCCAGAGCCCCCAGTCGCATTACGACTTCCCCCCGACGGCGGAGCCCCCCGCCCATCACCCAAACGCCAACGCCAACGAAGGCATCTACGACGTGCCTCCGCCGCCCGCCCTTCACTCGGGGGCGGGGTCACAGAGCGACGTGTACGACATCCCG
>JACSYO010000530.1:517500-582500 GCA_016806645.1 Ophiodon elongatus
GTGTGTGTGTGTGTGTGTGTGTGTGTGTGTGTGTAGGGGGGGGACTGCTGAGGTGGAAAGTCAGCTGCTCACCTGTTTGTGTGAGTTTGACAAACAGGTTAAAGGTCATCGGAGAGGTGATGTGTAATGCCTGCATCCGGAAACAGGGGCAAAGCTTGACTCTTGCTGTTTATACACACATATACATATACATATACATATATATAGAGAGCGAGAAAGAGAGTTAGAGGAGCACTGGAGAGTCTATGTCATTTCCTCGGTTCACCACAACCATTTCCTGTAAAGTATTTGCAGGCTCTGAAATTACAGCTTGGTAGCTCACAGCGGGGGCCTCCTTTTTTTCCTTCTCCCCGAAGAAGCTGCCCCGGCTGCAGGCGGAGACGTTATGGCATCATCGGGACGGATACAAACTCCCAGGGAAGGTTCGCCCTGAAAAGTCAATCAACTGTAAGGGCGGCTTCTTCCAGTAGACGAGGGACGAGGGACGAGGGACGAGGGCCTCTTCGGCATCCGACCCGCTTCCACAGTGAAATGCATCAATTACCGCGTTCTTTAAAGGGAAGAAGACGCGCGTCTTCTTTGCGTGGGATTAGAGTGTATGTTCTTGCAGTACTTGAGGAGGAATACTCAAGTAAAAGTCCTGCATTCAAATTTCTGCATTCAAAGTATCACCATCAAAATATACCTAAAGTATCAAAATGAAAAGTACTCCTCGTGAGAATTGGCCCGGATCAGAATGACATATTATTGGATTGTAATTATCGATGCATTCATTGTAGCGGAGTAGAAGTATAAAGTAGCAGAAAAATACAGTACACCAGAATTGTACTTAAGTATAGTACTTGAGTAAATATATTTAGCTGCTGTGCTGTTTTTCTGTTGTTGTGTAAATCTAAAGTTAAAACTGCATGTAGAGGATAAGTTTGTTGTTGCAGTTGTGAGTCAAACGATCGTTTGAGTTTCAAAAGAGCTGACTGAAGCAAAAAAAAAGGGTCTTAAAAAAAAAAGAAAGAAAAGAAAAGCAAACACAAGCTCTGGGGAAATTAACTACATCTGAACTTTAAAAAGTGTCCGCGTGGATAACGTAGCTCGCTGTCCCCCTCCAGGCCTCGCCGCGCTGCGTGTTCTTACCCCGATCGCTGCGTTAAGTACGAGCACTTTCAGGAATAAGCTAATGACCCTCGGGCCTGAAATGGATTAAGCCTCGTCAAAGACTGAAATGGTCTTTTTAAAAGCTAGACGGTCTTAAATTACATTATACATACAGTAGATTAACTCACTGCATTGACTCTTCTGGGGGGAGAGTGGGGGAGGAGGGGGGGTGGGGGGCATTTATGGCGGCAATCAGCCAGCGGAGCTTAAAGGGCACAGAGACAGTTAGAGGAGTCAGAGCATGGCGTGTGTGTGTGTGTGTGTGTGTGTGTGCGTGCGTGTGTTCTTTTTATCATTTTATTTTGGGAGGTTTTAGCATCTGTTTCCGTCCTGGATTCCCACTGCCAAAACAAAAAACATGTGTGTTCCAGAATATTAAAGACACTGATGAAAACTAAAAACAAAAAATGTATTTGAGTTCATTTTTAGTCTTCACACCTGTAGGTCATTAAAAAGGTCAAAATAGATTTCAGACTAGTTTTGAGTTAAAACAAAAAACAAACAAAAATTCATACACAAATACTGAATAGACTACAGACCATAATATAACCATGATATGACGTGTAGTGTTCCCCTTTAAGCCGTTATGGTTGTTAGGGTGCCGTTTCCAGGCGGTGCCACGCTGCCCCCTTGTGTTCAAACTCCAGGGTGTCGAGGAACACTGAGAACACTGTGACGTCACCAGACTGGGAGACTTTGGCTCCTGAATTGTTTATCAATTTGTCCGTACAGAGTCTGCCACAAATGATAACATAATAATAATAATCTGAGACTAGGATTATTAAAATATACATGTGACGATGCGCTCGTGCCTCCAGATTGTGTAGTCTGTCACTAACTCAAGTACTTGAGTTACTCTGAGCTTCTCATACTTTACTTGGTATACTTCCATGTCCTGCTACTTTATACTTCTTCTCCACCAGTTCAGAGGCGAACACGATACATAGCCTTTACTCCACTCCGTTGTGCTAAAACTCTTTAAATTACTTTTATTATTTCAATTCCCCCCTCCCCTTGTCACTAATTCATAATGTCAAAGAGGATTTTTGCTAATTAATTGATAAGAAAAAAATGTAAATTTCACATTGACGCCTTTCTTTCAAGAGTTCAGACCCCTAACTTAGTTAAGTGAAGCAGCTTTGGTCGGCCACTTTTGCACATCTGGATTTCGGGTTTCTTTCCTCTGGCTCGGTCAGGTTGGGCGTCCAGTCAGATCCCTCCAGAGCTGGTCCGGCTGGTCCGGTCGGGTCCTTCTGGAAGGTTCTCGGGCTCTTCTCGCTCAGTTTGGCCGGGCGGTCCACTCTGGAAAAGGAGTCCTGGTTCTTCCATCGAACCTTCCCCAGATTGCTGCCTCGACAACCCCAGTCTCTCACGGCTCAACAGGTGTGTGTGTGTGTGTGTGTGTGTGTGTGTGTGTGTGTGTGTGTGTCTTTAAAGTGGAGACACCGGAGCTAAATTTCACGCATTTTATAAATATAAACATTTGCATAAAATCCTCTTTTTGCTGTGACATTATGGGTATTGAGTGTCGAATGATGAATTTCATTTTTATTTATTTTTTGCACAAGGCCGCAACATAAGATGTGAATGTGTCTGGATACTTTCACTGTAGAATGAGGCAGTTTATCAAGTATTTTCCATGTGTATTACAAATGGAATTTATAGCCAATATTAAAAAACAGAAATCCCATTTCCAAAACAAACAAACAAATTCATTATATTCATGGCATTATTTATTTGAAGCTACTGCTCCACTGAAGAAGAAAAGAACATCACTGCTGATAAAGAAAAAAACAAGACAAAAAAAAAAAGGTGCAACAGTTACATGAGTTTTACTTGGAGGGAGAATAATACATAAATATTGATTGGGTCAGCACTGATTTGCCCCGTAGTGATAAACCAAGCCAAGGCTGTACAAAAAGGAGGTCATGTGACAAACAAACAGTGGATGCCCTCGAGACCGGCACTGGTGCAGACGGAGGCACGGGGAGGTGTACAGTACACAGCCAACACTGTGTACTGTACACCAACATTTCCTTGAAACGTTCTCCTGTCTCCTCTTCAAGTATAAATCTATAAAACTAAATTTAAAAAAAAAAAAAAAGGGTGAAGGAAAAGTTGCAATAAAAAAAAAAAAGAGGTCACATTTTACACAACTGGAATAAAGTTATTTGCCCTCTTTCGTCTCGGAGGCTTTGGCCGTTATCTACTGGGCGAGCCGGCCATTCACCTCGTGGCTGGCAGTACTTCGGAGTACACACTGTGCGACAAACAACAAAACCACAGCGTACACATTCATTTCATTGCACTTCTGTTAAAGAAAAAGAAAATTGTCAGTTGTACAAATCTCCATTTCAGTTTGCCTTCAGTTGTTCTGCTTCAAATGATGCAGATGAGCTCTTTGCTTCTTCTTATTTATTTTTTTACATTTATCTGCCTTACGTGGGACTTCCTTCTTTTAAAAACATAGGATTAAAACATGTGCGTTAAAGAGAGTTAACGCATCTCTGGTTGCGCGATGGAGCGTCCTCACACTCCACGCGGGTGGCAGGAAGCGGCCCTGCTCGCGAGAGCCGGCGTGTCACTATTGCAGGAAAACAGGAGGACCAGACTCGCTGCTCCGGACATAATCAAACACATGAACGGGTGACAGTAATGGCTTTTCCCTTTGAAACCAGGCGACCTGCCTTGGCATTTTAAAGTGTCTTGGTGAGGAGGAGGACTGAGTGTACACACGGTCCGTGTGTAGTGTAGAGCGCGCCGGGGCCGGTGGGAAATACCTTCTGATGAGTGCGCACGCGATGTTTGTAGGAGGGCTGACGGGGCAGTTGCGGTGAGCTCGGGGTCGTGAGGGGGGACCACGCGGTAGGCGGTCTATGAAGTGATCTCCGGAGAGGCGACTCTTTGGCGTGCGGTCCTGGGCCGATTCCGCGTCGGGGCGCCGGCTGTGCGTTCGCTCTTGGTTTCGGACGGCTGCGGTTCGGCCTGAGGGGTGCTGGCGTCCCCGACGAGTTCACGCAGGAACTTGAACTTGGACAGGAAGAGCTGCCAGACTACATACCAACCTGAGGGGCGGAGAAGGGGAAAACAATATATTTACAGGCGTAATAAAGGCACTCTTAAAACCACATAAACCATTTAGTCACAAAGGTAAACATGTGTTTTCTGTTAAAAACATCCTCCAAAAGGGACTTTAAAGTATTTCAAACATCTTAATACTGTATTTTGTACCTTGTGAGTGTTTTTGTGGATGTATTATGCGTACGTATCTTAGGGCTGGGCGGTATGGGCAAAAATTCATACCGCGGTATTTTTGTAAGATTCTGGCGGTTTCACGGTATATCACGGTATTTTTTTCCCGAGTAAACACATTCATACATTGACGCCGAAAAGGACCGCCGGCCAACTGAACAGCTGTTCACCGCTCGCGTGGCTCTTCCGTTCTGTCTCTTCCTGTTTTGTTTTTTTTCGCCTACATTCCCCTGGGTCCTAAGTCTGTACCCAGCATGCAGTTCGGCGGTGTAATTTTATAAATGTACAATTATTAGTGTTACAAATTGTTTATGTGTAACAAACGGTTGTGTCGTGGTGTTTTCCTGTTAAAGAGCGTTAGGTGTGCGTTATTAATTGTTTTTATAAAGTTATAACCATGACTCCATCTCAATACCCGTAAGACTAGTAGCTCCGCTACCACTGCGCCCTCGGCGGTGAACAATATATTTAGCTGCCTGCCGAAGAGCGACAACAGTTGTTACGGCTATACACCGGTATGACGGTATATGAAAAACTCATATTTAAATCGGTTTGCACAGCCCTGACGTATCTGTTGATGCATCTCTTTTCTTATTCTAATTTCTTATAAATACTTTTATAAAAGGCCTCCTATGGACAGGTGTTGTGTATTAGCCTATCGCTACAAACAGTGTCTCTGGTCTTTGTGCATTACATGCATGTTACAATCCTCATGTGTCCATATCAAATAAACTCAACTAAAACTCTTGTAAACGCCTGGATGAAAAAATAAAATATAAACATTCTGGTCGCTGCACCATAAACAAGATGTGTCACCCATTTTCCCAAACTGTCCTCATCCAAACAAAGATGGCAGCTGAACTTACTGAACTTATTAAGCCAATCGATATAGATTCAACAACCAAACGGGACGTAAAGTAGTTCAAGTTAGCTCGACCAACTACAAGGAGTCCCACTATATATTACGACACCACTGTTAATGATTCAACTATATAACACTGGCAGAGGCCAATCTGCAAAAGACGCACTTTTACTTTGGATACTTTAGTACATTTGCTGATCATATTTCTACGGGCTACAGAAATGTTTGCTCTGTAGCAAACGGTGCTGGAGGCGTAAGAGGAGCCGCCATGCTTATGCTCCGACTCCTGGCTCCTCTGCGCAGGACTAAAATAGAAACTTCTCACTGAACTCGAAACGTGCCGGTCAAAGACACTCGATACACACAGACCCGGTCATACAAGGAACAGCTGGACATTCAGGTTGGAAAATGTCCTAATTCACGTCCGAGTTCAGCCAAGTTATCAACCAGTGAAGCCTCTAATAAGCTGACAAGCGTGTGCACAAACAACAACAACAACAACAACAACAACAACAACAACAACAACCACCACCACCACCTGAGTCACGTTCAATCAGCTACACAATGGCTCAGGGGGCTAGATATGTGTTAGTTAGTTGGCTATGTGTTGGTTAGTTAGCTAGCTATGTGTTGGTTAGTTAACCTAGCTAGCTACGTGGATGTTTTCTGTGAACTCACCGAACAGCATGAAGAGCAGCGCGCAGACGAGCGTGGCCACGATGACCAGCAGGGTGAGCCCGACGCTTTGCCACATCTTAGCCGGACAACAGCATACGGAGGGGCGGCGGTGGGTCTCTGCTTCTCTCACACACAAACACACGTAGCTGGGTCGCTCGGTCAGAGTGAGACAGCTCGCCTCAGACGAGAGAGAGGCGCGAACAGCAGCACATCGCACAGCAGCTCGGTGGCTAAGCTAGTTAGCTAGTTAGCTAGTTAGCTCGCTGGGTGACAAACGGAGCAGCAGTAGCTTCACGGACGTTAACGTGAGCTCACGTCGACTCGTCACCGCGGGGGAAGTCCTCCTCCTTCTGCGTGCTACATAACTGCAACGTGTGTTTGGTAGTTGTGACAGAGACGGAGCAGCAGACACGGTAACTGGGTTAAGATAGCGTCACCAAACCGAGTCGGACTGCGCACGCGCGAGCTCCGTTGGACTCCTGGGTAGTGAAGTGTGTATTTGAGCTTGTTTGAGCTCTGCATCCTCGCTAGCTTCTCCTTTTAGAGGAACCAGAGGGCAAAAAAACAGTAATATACAGAATAGGGAATACAGAATGTATGTGTATTTCTAGACTGCTAAACTATGCTGTTTAAAAAGTTTAGCTCACATTATTATCCTACAGAGGACGAGTTTCATATAGGCAGGTCCCCACTTTATTAGGAACTATAGCCATTATATTTCAAATTATTTTTAAATGTTTTCTTTCTTCTTTTTTTTTTACAAATAAAACTGATCTGATCTCTGACTTGAAAATACTATCTCTGCCTTTTGATCAATAGATGGAATACTAGGATTTGTATCGCTACAGCATCAATGTCATACATGCAAAATAAAGACACTCAAAGAGGTAGATAAGATTAAAGAATAATAAACACATAAATAACTAAAATCTTAAGAAAAGGAAAGTTTATTTGTGTGGTACCTTTCAACAGCGAGGCAACACAAAGTGCTTCACCTATCAACTTTACTGTAAAATGCATGAAAGCACGATTGCATTTATTAAAAAAATCCAGCAGGAGGAGACATCGTCAAACATCTGTAACCCGGTGAATAGTTCCAAAGTAAAACATCCCTTTTCTAGGAAAGCTGTTTTGTAGCTGCAGCTGATGTTTTCCTGTATTCTGACACTTCACACTCATTAACAACTAAAAGGTTTGTTCACATTCTCATTATCGGGTCAGGATCTTTTGAACTGAGTGTGAGAAGTCACACGAGACGCTCCCACCGTTGTTGTTACGCTCCCTGCATTTAAACAGCATTTAGTTGAGGCCTCGAAGTGGATGAAGTAGTCAAGAAGTATCTTATCTGTCGCTACACGTGTTTCAAGTGGTGGAAGTAAAAGTCCTGAATTCAAAATGTGACTGAAGTAAAAGTACAGATTGTCATCATAATGTACTTAAAGTATGAAAAGTAAAAGTACTCTAATGCAGAAGTGTTAAAGTATTAAATTTTTCTGATTCAATAGTTTATATATCACTGGACAGAGTTGGAGCCAACTCCTTGTTTTGCAAGTCCCAAGTAAACCTCAAGTCCTGAACTTTGAGTTTTGGGTCCTAAACAAGTCAAAATGTTTTCTTCACAACAACAGAGCAATGATTATATGTATATGTATGTAAGAATTAATTACAAAAATATGAATTGCTTTGGGAAATTGATGTGCGTGACTTAACTTAATCACACACAAAAAAACATATAATTAAGTGTCGACTTGCTGGGAATGAATAACGTTGACATTTATTCATGACATTAATTTATTAGTGGTAAAAAGGCTCAAGTCCGAGTGAAGTCGCAAGTCTTTTGGGATTTCTTTTCAAGTCGTGTCTGAAGTCATCAAAATGTTTTGTGTTTCAAATAAATGCATTGGAGTAGAAAAGTACAATATATTCCTCTGAAATGTAGTGGAGGAGAAGAATAAAGTAGCAAAACAATGGAAGTATACTCGATTAAAGTACAAGAACGTCACAATGTATACATTTATACTTAAGTACAGTACTGAGTACATGTACTTGTTGATTTCCATCACTGTGTGTCTCAATGTACGAGCAGAAAGTCAGACGTGGATGTCTAATTGGCCGCTGTGGCCGCTCATTACAGCCTATCCAGGTAAACAACACTTGTGAGGAATTACAGGAAGCAGGAAAAACTTTATATTACAAGATGTATGAGTCAATGTAAAGACAGTGTTTTCAGGTTCACGTCATTACCTCTCCTTCCTCTTCTGAACTCTGGGAACAGCGAGCCAGGACACGTGTGCTCAGCCTCAGTATTTGCATATTGTGCTACAGCTCAGTGAGAACGCGGGTCACTCGTCAAGATGCCAATTTAAACATTACGTAATTAGAAGAATGTATCTAGCCAAGGCATGCGAGTCCAGCCCAGATCACTGAAAGCCCATGGGTGTCTTCTCTCTGTTTGGTAGAAAGGATTTCCACCTATTATTCTCAGGGATTATATTATTAGTTTCATACGAGTTAGTATTGCATGCTGTATGGAAATTAAGAATCATCCCCTGCAGCTCTTCTCCGCTTTACAAAAGCTTGGAAGTGAATGCCAGCTCGTTGTTTAGCCGTCAACGTTACTGTTTTGGCTCATCCACCCCGCTCTCACAGTGTTGTTTTTGGCTGCAGCAGGCAATACAAAGCTCTAAAAAAGCCACTGCACATTACATGCTCAGCACCAAACAGTAGCTTTGTGAATATCGTGGAGCAGTAGCAGCTAATGAGTCAGATGTTTCACCGCAAGAGTTGGTGGAGACCAAAAACAGAGCTAAAAGGAGAGTGACTATGGGACTTGCATTCATCAGGTGGACACAAACACAACTCCAAATGAATGATAACGTTGCTCCGTGTCTGCTGGATGAGCAAATAAACAATTGTTTGCCAACAATATTTGATAAATCAACTTAAAGAGTGTTGTGTTCACAACTTTCTGCTGCCCAGTGAAGTGACTTAACAATCAGTTAATGCAGGTTTTAAAAACAGCTCGCCTGGTTGCAGAAAGATTAGTATCTCCACAAAGATCAGCTGGAACCTCAATGAGATTAAACATTGGTGGTTTCCTCTGTTCCATTTCAGATAAAGAAGTTCATTTTCACTTATTCTTTTTCAACTATAGCTATGAAATATATGTCATGGTGTTTTCAATCTTTACATGGGCCTATATGCACTCATACATTTGTATTTAACAAGTTAAAAGTGCATGTTTATGTGGCTATCTTATACTATGTTTTCATTCATAATATATGTATTTCTACTGAAACTACATGTTGCTGTAGTGGCCTAATTTACACACAGCGATGAGTGGAGTTTTTTTTTTTTTATCTTACAGTTCAGTGTGCTGAAACATTTCTTTATTCCACATCCTGACTCGTGTACGTGTGTGTGTGTCCCTAATCAATATCAAATTGCAACATAAGCAGGGAAAGTACAGGAAGAGCGCATTAAAAGAAAGCTGTTTCCTGGTTGAGTCATGAATCTCACTGAAAGAAGTGTTTTTTTTTATTTCTTCCAGCAGCTTGTTGTGTTTGTTAAATGTGCTGTGGCTTAACATGCTGACTGTGTAGCAATATATGAAGCAAACACTTCATTTATGTTCAACTCCTGCCTCGTGCGAACTCAGTTTGTTTTAACCTTATGTGTTCAAGCTTCATACAGATATTTTACAGAACACATCAGTGCTACAGATAAAACAAACCTGTTTTGCTTATATCCTACTCTGGTATTTGTACTCTACTTAAAGGGCCAGTGTGTAGGATGTGAAGGGATTTATTTAAATTGAATATAGCCCCGGTTATACTCCCAAACGGATGCGTACGCGATCTAGTTCCGTTTACTGTACGCTTGGAGGACGCGTTCCACACATGCGTGGACACAGCGAATTTGCTGCACACATGGACCCTAGAGGGCCCCGGTGGACCCTCGCACGCTCAAAAGAAGTATAACTTTGGCTTAAGAATTGTTTTGTTAGCTTGGCATGAACCCTTCACATCCACATACAGAGTGGGTCCTCTTCACAGAGTCCACCGTGTTGCACCGCCATTTTTTCTACAGTAGCCCAGAGCGGACAAATCAAACACTGGATTTAGCATTTTCTTTTTTTGACCTGAGGGCCACCGTAGGTTCTAATCCATGCTTGGAAAGGGAGGGCTGAGCAGTGAGGTTGCAACTAAATCCAACACACCTCAGTGTTTCCATTTTGTACCCCTTCATACTTCTACCTAGAAGGAAATATTGTACGTTTTACTTCACTACATTTAGCTATAGAGATGTAGTCATTTTTTTACTCTACAAAACACAAAGACCGTACAAAATATGATGCATTGTTATAGTTTTAACCACCAAACAGTGTAAAAAATGTTAAAATTATTTATTTGACCGACTACAGTAAAATGCTACTTACTTTAATGCATTAGTAACATTAATCCATTTCTACATACACTATACAATGTTATAACACAGTGAAGGACTTTTTCTGGCAATGTAGTGTTTATATATTGCAGTGTTGATCCAAATGCTTTCCCCACTGTCGAAGCTATAAAGTAAATGTATTAACCTTTCTAACAGTATTTCAAAACATTGATACACCTGTGCAGACAAACTTGTGAAAAAGTTATATCAAAGGAAATTGCCTCAAGTGACGTCACTTGAGTCAGCATCAGTTGGGGCTGAAGACTACTAATTTAAAGAAAATCTGGGGTGTGTAGTTCGAAAGAAGTGAGACATCTGTATGCCGCTGCCCATCTCTGATCTCAAATTGAATTCGCTAAATATTTGTGTCATCAACGGCTACATTAGACAGTGCCTTCAAATACTCAAGTAAGCAGTATTTTCAAAGCATTTGGTCATTGTCTACTATGACACATATAGAGTTGCAGAGTAATTAGCCAAATATTTGTTGCTTTTCTCAGTTCCATGTCTTTGTAAATTGAATATCTTTGAATTTTTGGACCCTTTGTTGAACCAGCAATTTGAAGACGGCCCCGTGGACTGTAAGTCATTTGTCACCGTTATCTGACAATGTATAGAGCAAGCACTGAATTGATTCATCAGGAAATAATTGTTGGTCGCAGCACTAGGCACAAAATACCTTCAGGCATGAATACATTTATCGGAGTAGATTTTGGGTAGGAAATTAAAATGGTGGTGGGTGTGATGAACAGGATCTACTTGTGCAGACAAGACTCGAGTTAAGAACGGCACCGCTCACGCAGTCATCAACCACCATGACATGTAAATTGCTCAACAAATTGTTCGTTGCTCAATTTGCCTTTAAACAAATGTAACTATAAATGAAACACGTTTTTGTTTAATTGTCCCATAAAGCTCAACTGCCAGTCGTAGTTTATTCTTGGGTCTGATCCCAAAGCGCTTCACTGTTACAAAACATTGTCATTTACGTCACAGAAAAAAGACACCTATAATTCTACAAACATAAAATACATGCACAGCAAATGAGTGCTCTTGTGAGGCAAATAGGACAAAGTGATGCAAACATACACAAAATAAACAAAACTGGGAATATAAAGCATTATAAAAACAGTTTTCCGTTTCAAATCTCATTTTCTGTGACATAATTCTTTTTTTCTTTAATGGAAAGTATTGCCCCTAATAATCACAAGCAATAACTTTTCATCATGACACTGTTAACCCTCTACACTAGTTTGTAGTAAAAGCATAAACATGCCTGGTGCCAATATGACACAAAAAGACATTATAGGCATAATAAAAGTAGATGTGATGGTAGAACCGTTAAACTGGAAGGCATCGGACTGAACAGGTGGACCCAGTAACGTGGATTCTGAGTAAGAGTAACAGTGGTAAACTTTTACATTTTTAAATAAAAGATACAATTTGTATCAACTACATACGTCCTCTCATTGTATCCAGTTCACTGAGGCAACTTACAATGTAACATAGTTCAAAATAAGGCGCTCAAATACAGCACGGTGGATACCACAATACATAAAATACACAAACTCATGTTTATCTTTTCGGTCTTTCCACTGAAAGACGTGGGTTCCCACCGCCCACTGGACGTCGCCTCATCGCTGCGACCTGTTCTGACTCTGCAGCTTGAGGATCTCAGCAACCAGCATCTGTGGATCCATCAGCCGAGGAAACGAGTCCATGGCCGCGTCCACCAATTGGACGCTGAAGATGGCGAGGAGCTTCTTCCGGACGACCTCTCTCTCCTCGCCGCCGGGACTCGTCCCCCGAGGAGGCTCCCATTGAGAGCACTCCCCCGGCAGGCTGCGGACCCCCAGGGCATGAGCCCCGAACGGATCAGACCAGTGCTGCCGGTGCTGATGGCGGTGGCCGTGGACTCTGCTGTGCTGGAAATCTGTCGGCTGACTGTATGCAGACGCGCCGACTGAATATGCGCTGTAGCTGGCGTAGTGAGGCGGGTAGGAAATCATATCAGAGTTGTGGCTGCTGACAAGCCCGAGGCTGTAATGCTGGTTGGGGTGCTGGAACTCTGGCACGGTCCCCCGAGAGGAAGGGCCATGTGAGCAACAGCTGCACGGAGGGCAGTACTGTTGTCTCACACTGTGGGTGTGCTGGGAGCTCCCGTACGTCGGCCCATACTGGTGGTCACACACACTCCAAGGAGCCTCCGTTGGCTGACTGTCTATTGAGCCTAAACCTGAGTCCAGCTGCTCCTGAGAGCCACTCTGCCGCCCCGAGCCGTGGTCAGAAGACGGGTTCTGGCCGGTCTTCTCCTTTCTAGATGTGGCCTTCTTGCTGGAACGATGACTGGCCTTCAACTGTTCGTGCTTATGGTCTCTCTTTAAGGAGCCGCTCTCGTGTCCCAGAGTCAGTTTCTTTGCCATGTCCTCCAGCAGCGAGAGGCTCTGTCCAGGCACGGGACTGGAGCGAGCTGAGGATTGTGACGGGTGCTTGGCGTTCTCCCGAAGCTCATCGGCAACCAAGCGGTTGGACTGTTTGGCTCGCTCAGGATGGTGGAATTTACATTTGATTCCAAAAGTACATTTCTTTCCTGAAAGAAGAACAAAACACAATATTTTAGGAGCGCTGATCATTTTCATACAAAACTAGGAGCTTACAGCCGCTCTGTGACGACGGAACAGTGGCACTTTGAGCTACATGCTAACGTTAGCCCGCTGACATTAATGTTCAGCTTTTTACAACAAATTTTGAATGAAATAATCAATGAAGATACAAATTAAAAAGTCAAAACTTTGCTCTTATTAGCCGTTTTACAACAATATCCGTTTTCTTTATTTCAAAGCATCGTACCAATAGAGTAGGAATGAGTCCTAAAACCCAGAAATTAGTCAGCTTTTTTGCACTTATAGTTCTCTTGTCTCAAAGTCAATGGGGTTTTGGGTCTATGGTTAACACAAGCTTTAGAGATAATATATTTTATTCTACGATATAAATACGTCACTATATACCCTTCTCATGAATTTTGATGCTTTAAAAGGGTCTTAAAAAAAGGTGGTTTCTAACAAGTGGCTAAATGAGTCTACTGAACGTCATTAGCCAACTTTATGAATCATAAAAGTGGTGTTCATATATGAAGATTATCAAGTTGGACAAAACGTGTAAGCATCAATAACTTGTGTTTGCTACAGAGTTTAGTCTCTGCAATAATCCAGAATCCAAGGGAAAAATCCCATGGGCTTTTTGTTGAGGGAACCAGTGAGATGCTAACTGTTAGCCTACAAACATACATCTTCCCGTTAGCAAAATGCTAATGTTAGCATGCTAACATTCTCACAATGTCAATGCTGGCATGTTGATGTTTGGTAACTATATTGTTTATAATGTTCACAGTGTTACGTTAGCATACATGTAATATATATTAGCTAAAAAATGGACAGCGTTTCCTTCACAAAAAACAATGCCATGCGGCACCAATAATGTGTTAAAGATGTTCTCTCACCATAAGGACATGGCTGTTTCTTCGCAGTCTTTGGAAACCGTCGCAGGAAGTTCTCCAGGGTCGGCCCGTGGCGGCCCAGAGGATCATCGGGAGGCATAAACCTGCGTTATGGGTGAAGTTCAAACATTAGCCGAAAAGAACAACGTCACACACAGCAAGGGAAGCCTCTGTATCAGGAAGGCAGAACTCACTTGTTGTTGACGAAGGAGTACATGAGCAGCCTCTCCTCGATGAAGCGTTTCCACTCCGGCTTCTCTCCCTGCAGGTCCCGGTACATGTCGTTGGACACGATAATGCCGTCAGACTCGTAGCCCAGCTTGACGATGAAGCAGTCGTCGTTACAGACCACCCGTTTGCCCGCGACGCGTCTCGACGGTGTGAACACAAGAATCTTCCTCCTCTCCAGGTCTCGCAGAATGTGCTGATCTGTAAACCAAACAGGAACGAACAGTTAAACTTGCATTTACTGAATTTTTTACCAGTCTAGTGGAACAGAAACGTCATCTTTTAAGTTGATTTCATATCAACTTGAACTCGTTAGCCTGCCTATTTGCACATCCAGCCGTTATGGAGCAGCGTTATCATTCATTTGGAGTCGTGTTTCTGTCCAATATTCACTCTCTTTTAGCTCCGATTTTGGTCTCCACCAACTCCTTGTGAAAATATCTGTATCTTTAGCTGCTAAATGCTCCACTTTTTTTTCTAGCTAGTCTCTAACTGTGTCCGTCTACTGTTTGTCCTGTTGTTTTCACACTGTAAAAAATGATAGATTATAGTCACTATAAGTAAATCATTACACAGTCACTTCGCAACCTTGATAATTCTTTCCAGGAAGCCACTGTTGCATTTTAATTTGGGTTATTTCCCAGCAGACAGATTTGACCTGATTAAATATTTCACAAAAAGGCCCGAAAAGCACATCCTGCGATAAAACAATTCATCAGAGCAATTGGTTCATCTACAGAAAAGCAAACAAGCAGTACGACGTCAGTAGCGGCTCTCAGATGAAGGTTAACCAAAAGCTGTTAGAATCACTGACAGCTCAAACTGTTATGTATTGGTATGGCAAACAAATGGAAAAACCCTGCATTTAGATTACAGATAAAGATCATGTACTTAATATTCAGAGAGGAAAAAAAACAACTTACATGGGGTATTTCCCATTTTGAGAAATAGAGCTCACTCTGTTGCATCACAGCAAAAATCGCTGCTTTTCATTTTATGAAAATCAAAGACCATTTCAAATGTGGCTGCATCTAACAATTATTTTCATTTTTGATTTTTCCTGTACTTATTTTATTTTGATAAAATATAAAAAAAATACTGAGAAATGGCCTTTAAAACCTAAATCTATTGCAGTGATATAAAAACAGTAAAAAGAAGCAGTCTCTTTATTTGCTTGAATGATGACAAACATTTACATCTTCACCTCTAATTTCAAAACACACTATGACCTACTTTTCTAATCATGACAAATGAGCGTAACGATACGCACATGATGGGATCACACCGTGACGCAGAACCGAGCCCGGGGCCTAACGTGGAGCGAGACAATGGCCCCTTCCCCAATTCCTACCCCCCCTACTTTTGGCGCCCTAGCTCAGACCACACCGATCTTTGAACCCAGCCTTCGTTTTGTTTTAATTTGCACACCTGTGAAGCTACAGTAGGTGTCTCCATGGCCACACCGATGACTCAAGGTGAAAACAATACCACACACTCATCACGCTCAATGCCCACATTACCGGCCCACACGTTGTGTGAGCCGCACTGCCAGGCGAATGAGGAAGTAGAAAACATTCAAAACGTACGTGGATTCCCGTCGTCCTACCTGTGATGGGAACATCTGGCCGGGGCTGCTCCTTCCTCCACGAGGGAACGAACACGGTGATTTCGGTGTGGCCTCTGTCCACGAAGAAGTTCACTGCCAGCTGGATTCCCAGACAGGAGAACACTTCCTTGTTCCCGTGGCTGAATGAATCAATACAAACCAGAGAGCACAGGGACGAGAAAACGTTAGTGTCACATTCAGAACAAAGGCCGAGGAGCCCTTTGTGATTCCCCTCTTTGATACACCACAGCTCGTACGAGTACACACTATTTGCAATTTAAATTTGAGGATCACAATATAGAACAAACCCACTTGTCTCAAACAGGTCGAGTTTGATGATCTAGTCGTGGATAATGTACCTGCTAAAGAACAACGGTTTTCATTGTTGATAATTCGATTGAACTGTTTGACCTGTAACAAGTGAGGACATGTGGGAAAAATGTCTATTGCAAGCTCTCAAAGCCCAACATGATGTCTTCCAAGTGCTTCAATTAAAGATATGGAATTTATTTTAGAGAAATTAATGTGTTTCAGTTTGTTTATATTTTCATGATCCTTACAGTTACGTTAACCTGTTTATATTTTTGCCTTTACATTACCAAACATAATTGTATTTGCGTCCTATTTTGTTGTCTAAAGTTCTTTCTCATCCAGTGACCCGCTGGATCCCAACATTGTGGCTTGTGACGCATTAAAAGAGTAGTTTGACATTTTAGGAAACACACATACTTGCTTTATTGAACCTTTGACTCCTCCAAATTAGCTTAGCTTAGCACAAAGTCTGGAAACAGCTAGCCTGGCTCACCTCGGCGGTGACAGAATTAGCCTTTCATGTTCACTAATTAACACATTGTGTTTAATTTGTGAAAAAACTCCACAAAGTTGTGGTTTCACAGAGTTATGTGTTGAACAATGTATTAGGAGCAGTGACTTCCTGGAATGTCGTTGCCACGGTGAGGTTGCCAGCAGAGACTCTCAAAAGGAAAGCTAATAAGCATGTTGCATAAAATGTTGCATGTGTCGAGCAGCTTCACCAAAGAGTGATAGTCCCCTCTCAGTTAATGGGTTTTTTAAGGCCTGAAGAAATCAAATGAGATCAAATTGTCCAGTATTTCACAATAAAAGCACAAAAACTAGAGAAGCCATTCGTCTTTTGACCCATCAGATGTATCTTGTCCCGACCCAAAAGTTTAGAAACAAATGCTCACAAACTATTGATATATGGTATTTGTGGTGGTTTGGCAAAGGTTTCATAATCATCTACTTCTAGAAATCTGTACCAGCAGCAAACAGCAATAGCCTCTAACCTAAAGAATAGTTGCATGTAGATATTTGCATATGTATTGCTTTAGCTCTACTCTGAAAACACGACAGTGCTCGGAGCCCTCGGGGGAGGTTTTGGAAGTGTCGAAGCGAAGACAAATGAGAGGAACAAGGAAAGCTTTGAGGGGAGCTCGGCTGTGAAACGCTGCCGAGCCGGTTCCTGTTGACGTGACGTCTCGCCTTATAAGCGCCGCCGGTCTTTGAGGTAACAGGAACGCACTTTTCTATACGCTCGGATTTGCATACTCGAGCAGTCTGTCGACAGCGTGCCTGAACGGGCGTGCCCGACTGACGAAAGGAAAAATAAAGTGCGTCTGTGTGTAATATTTCACCTATTTCTCTGTTCCTTAAAACTGTGTGCGCATGTATAGGCAGGAGAAGCTGAACGAGGAGGAAAAAGGGCAGCGTTCCCGAAACTGGGGACATAAACGAGTCCAAGTGGTGGCGAAATGTCGAAGCAGATAACAACAGTTCCTGCTGAGTGTGGGAGAGGCCAACCGCATAATAAAAAGAGAGGCCAACCGCATAATAAAAAGAGAGGCCAACCGCATAATAAAAAAAGGTTGAACGTAGCAGTGTTTGCGAAACTGGTGCATTGTCTCTCTGTGTGTGAAGTAACAGTCACTTATGTTGAACGATCCCACGGGCGACGCACAATGCAAACAAGAGCGACATGCAGCGAGTGTGCACTGATACCCCTGATGGGCTCGGACCGGTGTGTTATACAATGTGACCTCGGGGTCACCGGTATCAGCCGTCGCCAGAGGCAGCGGGAGCGTCACGTCTGTGGTTTTGAGATGAAATATGTCGACGCCTGTCAGACAGATCGGAATGGAATTTGGTACAAACAATCACGCCACCCCCACCTTCGGGAGCTTAACTTGGTTTTACGACAAAATACGCCTCATTTAAGATGGAGATGATCTCCAACTAAACAAACAAACGGTGAATCACCAGATGGCTCGCGGGCTAATCAAATGTCAAAGACTTCTTGTGTTACTTTCCCTGGTGACGCTCCCATCAGGGCCCAGTGAGAGACTTTGCTCTCAGTGTCCACACCAAAATTATTATTATTTTTTTAAAAATCACACAAAATTTACAAATGATTAGTTGATTCAGATTAATATATTAACTTTAAGAGAAAAACAACAAGAACGTACAAGCTTTCCTTAATCAAACAAAGTAACAAAAGGGCTCTACTCCTCCCTGGCCCCGAGCAATAAAGCAGGTGTGGAAGATTTGAAGAGCAGGAAACATTAATTTATCACAATTATTTTCATTATCAAATCATCCAACGGTCAGTTCCTCAATCACTGAATTGGATGATTGGTTTATGAAACCAAAGAAACAAAGTCTGAGGTGAAATGATCAAATGCCAAACCAACAATCCAAAGCACAAATATATATTCGGTTTACAATTATATTAGAGCTGCAACTAATCCTGATTTGAACTGATGAATCGTTTCGACTTTAAAATGAAAAATGTCTTCAAATGTCTTGTTTTGTCCAACCCCAAAACTCAAAGGACAGACAGATTACGGTCGTGTGCCACAGCATTGAAGATTCACATTTCAGAGGCTGAAATTCTTGCAGATTTTTCTGTCAATCGACTAGTCGATCAGTTGAATCATCGGTCCAGCAGTCAATTATGTAAAACAGAGAAAAGCAGCGAGTTGTCCTGTTTGAGGAGCCATAGATCAGTGAACCGGTTCCTCACCTCATGGCCACGTTGCTTCCATCGATGACAACGGGTCTCAGAGCGCCCTCATCCTCGCCGCCCTCCTCTCTGCTCGGAGGAGACGATGCAGTAATAGGCAGCTGCATGGTGGGGCCCACGGCCTGGAGGTCCCCTCTGGGCACCAGCACCGACATCGTGGTCACGGGCCCCTGCTCGGCCCCCCGGCCAGCCCCGATCCTGACCAGCTCCCCCAGGAGTTTGTCTGTGTCCATGTTGGGGCCGAACATCTGCTGAACGGCCAGAACCTGAGCCGTGGAGTACCCGAGCTTGTGGAACAAGTCCAGCTGGGCCTCCGGGTGCTGGGGGCCCGGGGAGGGGTCGGGTTCACCGGGGTACATTCTCTCACAGGGGGGACGGGAGCCGCTTGGAGCCGCGAGGAGTGGAGGGAAGATCCATGCGGAAGCGTCAGAGTCCGGGAGGTTCAGACGGGTGGTGTTGAGGATTTTACTCCACGGGTGAACAGATGTGAAGAGAGCAACATCAGTATTCATCTCTTCAGCTTCCACCTAATGAGGACAGACGCATTAGAAAGGACTGCGCCGAAGTACAATTTAGAGGTTACATGGGTAAAGTACAGGTACTTTCCATTTCGTAATACTTTATGCTTCTACTCCACTCTGTTTTAGAAGCCAGTATTGTACGTTTTACTCCATTACATGTGTTTAAATAGTTACTAGATACGTTGCAGATTAAGATTATTAATACAGAATATAAATCAACAAATGCATTAATATATGATTATGGATTAAGCCACCCAGTAGTATATAAGGTAAATGAGCACCTTCACCAGATACATCATTAAAGTAATGCACCACTAATTATTATTATTATTATTATTATTCAAAGCAGAAACAATTCGGTCGATCAATCACGTTGAAATAAATTATTTTGAAAAAAGTTTAATAATCGGTTGTTTGTTGCATAAAACAAGAACTCCTTGTGCTGTGCCAAATTATACCATTTATTTTGATAGTTCGTAAAGAAAGCTTGATTAATAATCTGCAAATAAACTGTTAATTAAAATTATCATTAGTTACATTATTCTCTCTTTTATAGACTTGTTTCTTTCAAACTGACTTTGCTACTTTTTGTATAACTTGTTCTCTTCTTTCTATCAGTAACACCTTTTATTTTTTTTGACTTAAATCAGATTATTACTTATTTTCAGTGCAGCAACTAAGGATTATTTTCATTATTGATTAATCTGCATATTATTTTGTGGATTCATGGAGTCATTTGTTATGTCTTTAAAATGTCTTGCTTTGTCCAAGCAGCAGTCCCAAACCCAGAAAGAAAACAACACTTTACAAAGATTTAAAGTCGAGAAACGCAGCGACCCTCACATGTGACGGGTCAGACCAGTGAATGAATGACTAGATGACCAAACTAGTATCCATCAGTCCTGACCACCAGAGCTTCGCTTCAGCATCCCAACTGACAAAAGGCTTCATTTGTGGTAAAAGGAGAACCGAGAGGGGAAATAAACAGATTCTTATGGCATCATCTCACTATCTAAATAAATAAGAATGAACTGTGAAAACTCACTGATGGAAAGTAAGTTTGAGGTACTTGTACTTTACTTGAGTAGTTCTATTTCCTCCTGCTCAATACTACCACGTGCACTGCATGCATTTGATAACTTTCGTTAATAGTTACTTTACAGATTAAGATTAATAACAATACAAACTATTATAAAAAAAACAAATTCATTACAGGTTAAGATGAGAGGACATAAGACTCCATTGATAAATTCACGAGCTACCCGGCATATTCAGTTCTTAAATTCGGCTCCACTTTATATAATCTGATTGTGTAATAAATATGAATCTGAAAATGTCCCAGTCTGCATGACTTCTATTTTAAATCAGATAATGAACGCAGGACCTTTGCTTCGGTCACAGAGCTGCTCGGTGACGTCTCCCTCCACCGGTGAGCTCATTCGGTGGTCCATTCGTAGTAAACACAACTGTTGTTGCTCGTGCAACACAAGTTTCAGAAAGTCGCCACTTCTGTTTCCCACTTTCAGTTCAGACTTAACGAGAAGAGACTCAAACTTACCTTTTAAAACCTCGAGCGAGCGGTTCAACGTGTCCTTCCGCCGATCATTTCCATGTGAAGAGTCTCGCGGCGGCGGCGGGACGCCTCTCTTAAAACAAGGAAGTTGGGCATTTCCTTCCCTTGACATCAGCAGACAGCGGAGCGACATGTGCCGGTACTGCGGCACAAACGTGATCCGACTCCCAATGACTTCATTCGGTCCAATGCCATCGGTTACACACGCGAATGAGGACAATTAAGAACAGGCCGGGCCCACGTTTAACTAAATTAATTTGTTTGACTTAAAAATCAACAATACCACTGTAGAAATAAGTAAAAGTATCCTGGTAAAAGTAAAACAAATAAATAAATTAAATAAATAAATAAAGCAAAAATGAAAAATGAAATGAAAGTAGTCATTGTAAAGAATTGCCCATTTAAAAATGATATATTCCTAACACTTTGGATCATAATTAAGGATGCAAGACTCACTAATGTTGCAGCTGCAAGGTCGAGCTGATTTCAATAACTTTATGTAACGGCAGGTATCTTAAGCCACAATGATATATCACAATTTATGAGTTGATGTATTAATAATAATCTTAGTTGATGGTTAAGTAGTGACATCTCTAGGCCTATTATTGATCTGAACACACAGAGTAACTAACAAATCTTGCGAAGTAAAAAGTACAATATTGGCTTGTCGTGGAGTAGAATCTTAAAGTACCATGGGATGAATATACAAAGTATTAGTATCAAAATATACAAAGTACCAAAAGTATGAATGTCCCAGTTCAGAATATTGTATATTAAATTATTGGATGATAATTATTGGTGGAATGTAACCAAATACATTAACATAAGTAATGTAGCCTACTTAAGTATAATTTTGAGGTACTTGTACCTAATTTGAGTATTTCCATTTTATACTTCTACTCATGTTCTAAAACTGTACTTTTTACCACACTATACTAATTCAACACTTATGATTACTTTTTACATATAAAACATATGCGTATATGATGCAGTACTACTACTAATCTATCCGGGGTATACAATGAATCTAAAAATGTACGAAAATTAAAATATTCACACCATGTATTCAATAATGATAAAAACTGAATAATGTAAGATTCTATAATAATAAAACACTGTGAGAAAAGCCATTCTCCCTAATGAGTACTTTTACTTTTGACACTTGAAGTAAATTTTTCTGATAAGATATTGTAGTTATACTTCAGTAAAATTTTGAATTCAAAGCTTTTACTTGTAGTGGAGTAGTGTTATTGGTATTTCTACTTTTAATTAAGTAAAGGAAATTTGTTGGTTGTATAAAAACACAATTACAAATGCAAATATTCTTGAAGTATGTTCTCTAGAGACAACTTCACAAACCTCAGTTGATTTACAGCTTTCACCAGACGTTTTTTGAAAATTACAGGCTTAGTGATCAAAGTGTTTTACAAGCATATGATATATATCTATATATGTAAGCATTTGCTTCAGGTATGTTATAAATCACTCTGTTTAATGCACATTTATGCAAGACAGTAAGAAAATAACAGAGGAAAAATGTTGAAGAAAAAATGTCAGTGAGTTTGATGTCAGCATTTTAGACTAACTAACACAATTTCTTTTATTTTAGTTCATAATTCTGAGAATTAAGTTACTATTTTTTTTACTGTACACTAAAGACTCCATGTTATCTTTGAACTCACAGCCCTACTTATCTTCCCTATCACTGTATGCAAAGTATATTCAAGTTTACAGGTCATTATTTGTTTTGTTACTATATTGCTTTGAAAATCTCCAAGCACCATTAATTCAAAATAAAAAGGCATCACACAAGTCCTATGAGCCACACTGAAACAAAAGTGAGGAATGTTCTCAGTGTGGCAATGACAAAATTATGTCTACTGGTTACAGACTTTGGCTGTGATGACATCATTGTACAAGATGTGATGTGAATATGAAGTAGTATCTATTAATTGTAGACTGCTTACAACATTTTGTGATTCAAATTTGTCCTTTTTGTGTGTTCTGTGATGCATGTTTTAATGATTGTTTTTATATTTTTACTGTCTTTAGTTAGGTTTTATTTCTTACAATATTTATTTTTTAAACATTGTTTAAAAATCCTTTCCGTTGAGAAAGGATCTTTGCACTATCATGCACTATTTCTTTCCATAAATGCATAAGAAAGTTAGACAAAGCCAGCAAATGACATGACAAGATAAACACCTTTATTAAAGTTTTCAAGACAAAGCACAATTCTCTGGTTTAAAAATTTATATTATTTTATTTAATGTTAGATTTCCTCCTCGATTTACCCTCTATGACAGTTACGCCTTCTCCACTGTGTTCCTGGTTTGTGATCTATTTTAAGAGGGATGTTAGGGAGCACAGCTGGATGTGGCTCAAGTACTGTGATGTGTGAATCGACTGTTGGTTGTGAGTCTTGTTCAGGCGTTGGTGATACTGTTGTAGGTGAAGGGTCAGATGTTGGTTCAGTATCCTGCACAGATGTTGATGAAACTGTTACAGATGCGGGTTCAGAGGATGGTTCAGGATCCGGCAAAGATGTTGGTGATTCTGTTTTAGGTGATGGGTCAGATGTTGGTTCAGTATCCTGCACAGATGGTGATGAAACTGTTGCAGATGCAGGTTCAGAGGATGGTTCAGGATCCGGCGAAGATGTTGGTGATTCTGTTGTAGGTGATGGGTGAGATGTTGGTTCAGTATCCTGCACAGATGTTGATGAAACTGTTACAGATGCGGGTTCAGAGGATGGTTCAGGATCCGGCAAAGATGTTGGTGATTCTGTTTTAGGTGATGGGTCAGATGTTGGTTCAGTATCCTGCACAGATGTTGATGAAACTGTTGCAGATGCGGGTTCAGAGGATGGTTCAGTATCCGGTAAAGATGTTGGTGATTCTGTTTTAGGTGATGTGTCAGATGTTGGTTCAGTATCCTGCACAGATGTTGATGAAACTGTTGCAGATGCGGGTTCAGAGGATGGTTCAGGATCCGGTGAAGATGTTGGTGATTCTGTTTTAGGTGATTGGTCAGATGTTGGTTCAGTATCCTGCACAGATGTTGATGAAACTGTTGCAGATGCGGGTTCAGAGGATGGTTCAGTATCCGGCAAAGATGTTGGTGATTCTGTTTTAGGTGATGTGTCAGATGTTGGTTCAGTATCCTGCACAGATGTTGATGAAACTGTTGCAGATGCGGGTTCAGAGGATGGTTCAGGATCCGGCAAAGATGTTGGTGATTCTGTTTTAGGTGATGTGTCAGATGTTGGTTCAGTATCCTGCACAGATGTTGATGAAACTGTTGCAGATGCGGGTTCAGAGGATGGTTCAGGATCCGGCAAAGATGTTGGTGATTCTGTTTTAGGTGATGGGTCAGATGTTGGTTCAGTATCCTGCACAGATGTTGATGAAACTGTTACAGATGCGGGTTCAGAGGATGGTTCAGGATCCGGCAAAGATGTTGGTGATTCTGTTTTAGGTGATGGGTCAGATGTTGGTTCAGTATCCTGCACAGATGTTGATGAAACTGTTACAGATGCGGGTTCAGAGGATGGTTCAGGATCCGGCAAAGATGTTGGTGATTCTGTTGTAGGTGATGGGTCAGATGTTGGTTCAGTATCCTGCACAGATGTTGATGAAACTGTTGCAGATGCGGGTTCAGAGGATGGTTCAGGATCCGGCAAAGATGTTGGTGATTCTGTTTTAGGTGATGGGTCAGATGTTGGTTCAGTATCCTGCACAGATGTTGATGAAACTGTTGCAGATGCGGGTTCAGAGGATGGTTCAGGATCCGGCAAAGATGTTGGTGATTCTGTTGTAGGTGATGGGTCAGATGTTGGTTCAGTATCCTGCACAGATGTTGATGAAACTGTTGCAGATGCGGGTTCAGAGGATGGTTCAGGATCCGGCAAAGATGTTGGTGATTCTGTTTTAGGTGATGGGTCAGATGTTGGTTCAGTATCCTGCACAGATGTTGATGAAACTGTTGCAGATGCGGGTTCAGAGGATGGTTCAGGATCCGGCAAAGATGTTGGTGATTCTGTTTTAGGTGATGGGTCAGATGTTGGTTCAGTATCCTGCACAGATGTTGATGAAACTGTTGCAGATGCGGGTTCAGAGGATGGTTCAGGATCCGGCAAAGATGTTGGTGATTCTGTTTTAGGTGATGGGTCAGATGTTGGTTCAGTATCCTGCACAGATGTTGATGAAACTGTTGCAGATGCGGGTTCAGAGGATGGTTCAGGATCCGGCAAAGATGTTGGTGATTCTGTTGTAGGTGATGGGTCAGATGTTGGTTCAGTATCCTGCACAGATGTTGATGAAACTGTTGCAGATGCGGGTTCAGAGGATGGTTCAGGATCCGGCAAAGATGTTGGTGATTCTGTTTTAGGTGATGGGTCAGATGTTGGTTCAGTATCCTGCACAGATGTTGATGAAACTGTTGCAGATGCGGGTTCAGAGGATGGTTCAGGATCCGGCAAAGATGTTGGTGATTCTGTTTTAGGTGATGGGTCAGATGTTGGTTCAGTATCCTGCACAGATGTTGATGAAACTGTTGCAGATGCGGGTTCAGAGGATGGTTCAGGATCCGGCAAAGATGTTGGTGATTCTGTTGTAGGTGATGGGTCAGATGTTGGTTCAGTATCCTGCACAGATGTTGATGAAACTGTTGCAGATGCGGGTTCAGAGGATGGTTCAGGATCCGGCAAAGATGTTGGTGATTCTGTTTTAGGTGATGGGTCAGATGTTGGTTCAGTATCCTGCACAGATGTTGATGAAACTGTTGCAGATGCGGGTTCAGAGGATGGTTCAGGATCCGGCAAAGATGTTGGTGATTCTGTTGTAGGTGATGGGTCAGATGTTGGTTCAGTATCCTGCACAGATGTTGATGAAACTGTTGCAGATGCGGGTTCAGAGGATGGTTCAGGATCCGGCAAAGATGTTGGTGATTCTGTTGTAGGTGATGGGTCAGATGTTGGTTCAGTATCCTGCACAGATGTTGATGAAACTGTTGCAGATGCGGGTTCAGAGGATGGTTCAGGATCCGGCAAAGATGTTGGTGATTCTGTTTTAGGTGATGGGTCAGATGTTGGTTCAGTATCCTGCACAGATGTTGATGAAACTGTTGCAGATGCGGGTTCAGATGATGGTTCAGGATCCGGCAAAGATGTTGGTGATTCTGTTTTAGGTGATGGGTCAGATGTTGGTTCAGTATCCTGCACAGATGTTGATGAAACTGTTACAGATGCGGGTTCAGAGGATGGTTCAGGATCCGGCAAAGATGTTGGTGATTCTGTTTTAGGTGATGGGTCAGATGTTGGTTCAGTATCCTGCACAGATGTTGATGAAACTGTTACAGATGCAGGTTCAGAGGATGGGTCAGGATCCGGCAAAGATGTTGGTGATTCTGTTGTAGGTGATGGGTCAGATGTTGGTTCAGTATCCTGCACAGATGTTGATGAAACTGTTGCAGATGCGGGTTCAGAGGATGGTTCAGGATCCGGTGAAGATGTTGGTGATTCTGTTTTAGGTGATGGGTCAGATGTTGGTTCAGTATCCTGCACAGATGTTGATGAAACTGTTGCAGATGCGGGTTCAGAGGATGGTTCAGGATCCGGCAAAGATGTTGGTGATTCTGTTGTAGGTGATGGGTCAGATGTTGGTTCCGTATCCTGCACAGATGTTGATGAAACTGTTGCAGATGTGGGTTCAGAGGATGGTTCAGGATCCGGCAAAGATGTTGGTGATTCTGTTGTAGGTGATGGGTCAGATGTTGGTTCAGTATCCTGCACAGATGTTGATGAAACTGTTGCAGATGCGGGTTCAGAGGATGGTTCAGGATCCGGCAAAGATGTTGGTGATTCTGTTGTAGGTGATGGGTCAGATGTTGGTTCAGTATCCTGCACAGATGTTGATGGAACTGTTGCAGATGCGGGTTCAGAGGATGGTTCAGGATCATGTTCAGATGTTGGCGATTCAGCTTCAGGTGTTGTTTCTGTGTCCTTTACAGTTTGTGTCTCGATTGTTGTTTGAGGCATCTCTCCATCATGTCTATGTCCTTTTTCTGCCGCTTTACCACAACTGCATGTTTTGAGTTCAATGATGTTTTTAATTAGATCAGCACTGGGGAAGTCTATGCTCAAGACACCTAAGCAACCTTGGTTTAAGGAGTTTATCCTGTGCTGCACCACAAAGTTATAAAGCTGCTCGTTAACTGTTTTGGCCAACGTTTTAGGACTTTCAAATCTCGATGCTGAAGTTTCAGTCAGTACAATGTGATGGTCACATAGGTGTGATTTGAATGTCTTTATTTTCCCTTCAACATTGTTAAGCTTATTATCTTTAAAGAAAAATGATTTTTGGTTTTCTGTTCCAGCACTGAACGTGTTACTTTGGAGAAAAACTATTTTTCCCCTTGCCTGTTGCAGGTTTGGTACCGACAACATAGTCCATATTTTGTTTTTGTACTTGTCAATCAATTGCTTCATCATTTCTTTAACTTTATTTTGGTAAAACTTATGTAGTGTCACTTTCAACAGCACAGTGTCAGTACCATCTTTTATAAAATCTAAAATTATCTCTAGGACTTCATCCAATCGCATGCGTTGCCAAAATATCCAGAGTCTATTCTGGACATAAATATGTTTTTGGTTGGGCAGCCAAATCCCAGCATGCACATCAAAATACCGTATTCCCGCATTAAGTTGGTCTTTTAAGGTCCAAATTTGACATTCAACAAGTGGTCCTCCATTTGATGTTAAACTTTCATGTGTTCCTGGAATGGAGATAGCAGATATTGGAGTATTCCCAGGTATATGCTTCATCCAGTTCCGGTTATAAAATGTGGCATCTAGGTTTGAGTTATCATTGAAACCGGTCCGTGAGCTTAAACAGGAGGTTATTCTGGTGGGAAGAAGACACATAAAACATGATACTCGCTAATTTAAATAATTCAACAGCAAAAAAAAGTTTCAATAGTTATTTAACAACAGGCAAATCAAAACAGGAAAACTGTTAAAATATGAAACAAATATTTGCTAATTATGTTGCTGAGTGATGTGATAAAGCCCGTTATTTTATGCAGAATAGGGAGGCATGGTGAGACAAAATTACAACACAATACAATTACCAATGTTAGGTTTGACTTACATAGAGAGAAGCCAGAAGCAAAGATGGATCCCCATAATTGGTTTGTTGGCTAATTTATAGTCCGGTGAGCTCAATCAGGATTTATTCAGCTCTCTTTTCCAGATGTTTACAATTTGTCTCAACTGACAATTTCTAAAAGGTTTCACAAGAAAAGCTCTTACCCGCGGACATGACTTAGACTAACAGGCAATTGTCTCCCTTGTGAGTGAGCAGCCATAACAGTGAGCATAAAGATAAACTTTATTTTGCATGATCCTACACTCTAATCTTTTATTTTGAATGGCAGGGAGAGAGAGAGACAAAGAGACAAAGATGTGTGGGCATCGTAAACGTAGTGAACAGATCATATAACAGTTTAGTTAGAGCGTCAGTTTAGATATCCTTTACGTGCACTGCATGTAGAACCCATCTTTGAGCTAAATTATTATTTTAATGTAGATATTAGTATCCAATATCTGTGTGGACAGCTACATTATATGGCCAAAACTATGATGACACACTTGTCCACATACTTTTGTGTACTTTTGGTTTGGTCTCAGAGTCTATGAAGGTTCTTCACATGGAAGCAACAACATAACAACAAAGCGTACAGCTCCACATCCAATAATATCATTTTAAAATACTATATGTATTGTACAGATGCAAGTTTGTTATCGTCCTTCTCGTCTAACTTGAAAAAAGTGTACTTTCCAAAAATGTTGAACTATTCCTTTAATGCTACAGCCATACAATGATATCATAGAAAAGGGTGTGTATAATGACTTTCCTTGAAGCATGTAGGATGTTATAGCAGCAAATTAATACTCATGGTTTTGGAATGACAGGTTAAACAATCACATACTTTGTTCAGGTTACCTCTTCATTTGCCCAGGTAGTGTATATTTTATTAAACACTACCTGGGCAAATGAAGACGACATTATTTGGTTTCTTCGGCGTTACTTTCATGTTTGTACATTTTTCATGGTGTACATTTTTCTTAACAAGCCTATAAAGCACACGCTCTTGTGATATACAGAAATTTTACTTATACACAGAGCCATTTACCTTCTGTGGTTGGTTGTGCTTTGCCGTTACCTCATCATTATCCTGGCCAATAAGCTTGTGTCTGGCGCAATGCTGATCCTCTCCCTCACCACCTGTTGCATCTTAGTGGGACCGGTTATCTGCAGAGGCAAGATCACATAAGACCTAACATGGACAATTTGTTTACGGTGGCAATTCAAAACGGGAACAATCAGATAATGCCTTTTAAACGGCAAGAGTGCGTCTGATCTGACGGGCTGAACTGCTTCCAACGCCTACTTCTGCACCAGCATTTGCCTGCAAGTTAATCCCTTCTTTGTCTTTGCAAGATGTCTGTGAGGACTCTCCCCCTGGTTTTCATTAATCTGGGTGGAGAGATGCTTTACATACTGGATCAACGCCTACAAGCTCTCAACACGTCTGAGGACAATTCAGAGAAAGGTAGAGGTAGCTAGAGAACTGACAGGCTTGGTAGGTGTGTTACGTGTGTTGCTCCCAGCCATCCCTCCTGCTGACAAGCTGAAGCCTTGCTGTCAGATGTTCAAAAACTGAAAATGTGCAGCTCAACAATTTCAAAATGACAAGTCTATTTTCTTTCTTTTCATACTTGTGACTTGGAAGCAGGAGTCTGGTCAGAAAAAGACAGAAAAAGAGGTATCCATGTTGTACTTCAGCATATTATTGTATAGTCAGCTCCTTGTGCCCCTGTAGCAGTGGTGGAAGAAGTACTCAGATCTTTAGCAAGTATATATAGTTATTTATTTACTGTCCACCATTACCCTGTAGTGTCTACTATTAGCTATAATGAGTTGAGGTCAATTGTATGATACAGTAGTAGGCCTATAGTCTCACGAGTAAACCCTAAATCAACCAAAATACAGTGACTACACATATTTGGTTAAAAGTGAGTTAAGACAGACATCTGACTTTTTGGTATCTCTTTTATCGTATGAAAAGTATTATGCAATGTAAATGTCATCATTTTGTCAAAAAGGGCGTGTAAAATTGTCATAGAGAGACAAACAATTAGACAGCTAACTAGCAGGAAAACTATTTCAAGTGGTACCTGGCTTGCTACGGCTAGCTCAAGCTAAATGTGCAAAATGATTTAACTGCAATACTGCATAGAAAACAGTATGAAAACTGCATGAATCAACATATTGCTAATTCTAGTTTTGCTCCAGAAAACTAAATGAGGTGGTAGCTAATCCACTCGTGATGGAGAAACACTTAGCTTAACTCATTGGTAACTGGTTTAGCAGAATAACTCAGATTTTAACTCCAGTGGAATTTTGTGGGATTAAGCTACCTTTAAATTAAATATCTAAATATATTAAAGTCTATGTTAATGTATCACTAATTCCCATATACTGTAAATGTTAATAAAGAAAGGTGAAAGAACCTTTGTAGATGTGGCCTACCTCCCCTGAAGACTGTCCAAAGGCTGCATGCAGTAATTGCATTTATTGGATGTTTTCTTAAAACCTTTCTGTTGTAAAGCAGTATATTCCATTGAGGACAACCGGGTATAGAAACACTGGCTTATAGTTGCATTTACATCAAAACAAGCTTGTCTGTGCCGTTTCATTCCATGATCCAAAACTAGCCAATTCTAACCACCCTTCTGTTTCTGCCTCTTCCCCACTCTAAGTTATGACTGACATTGTTGGGGCCATGTTTAGTAAAGACTTTATGGATGAACTTCTCAAACCCCAGCAGCTGTATTCTCACAGGACACTGAAAACAGTGCTAACTCGGTTAGCGCACACCTCCATTATGAGGCTGAACCAGGCCAGCATGGATAAGGTATGTACAAGAAAAAAGAAAGATGTTTTAAAGAATTTTGGGAGAAGATCCACGTCAATGCTCATGTTAAAGTTATTTCATGACATCACATTTTTAAAAAATTGTGTTACCAGTGTTTTTACATGTCTAAGATCAATTTCAATGCATACCGAATAATTGTACAGTAATAAAAGATGTGGCCACGCAGGGCCTGCCCAACACGGTTGCATTTTTGGTTTATGTTTCCAGGATTTTACAAGTTCAAATGTTGAGGTTTTAATTAAATACTTTTAAGTCACTTAAAGTTTAAATAGTAGCTTCAAAATAAGTCAACTTTCCAGTGTTCATTTTTGTGTCTTAATTCCAGATCTTAAGTCCACAGCTTGCAATTTGAAATATATGTAGGAGAAATTTGTCAGTTTGGGAGACAAAAAAGTAGTTTTGTTTGATTGCAGAAGTGGCATGTTCTAGAGCTTTACACCTCCTTTCTTTTCTTCCCCTGTAGCTTTACGAGCTGATGGTCATGGCGTTCAAATATCAGGTCTTCCTTTGTCCACGGCCTAAAGACTTGCTGCTCATCACATACAATCACATAGATACCATCAGGGACTTTGTGAGACACACCCCTGTGGTAGTGAACCAAGTGGACGAGACACATAGGAAGATCATTGAGGTATATTGAGAGCGGTTATTATAATCAACCTTTAATTATATTCCATTACTGAATCCTTCAAACCCATAACCCCATAATACAATAGCCTATGTCAAGACAGTCTGTACAATAAGTTAGTACATACTGTCTGGATTCCAGCTATAAAATAAAATACATTTTAATCACCTGTCTTGTGTGACCTGTTTTTGTTCTTCTTGTTGCACTCTAGATATACTCATCTTTGCCAGAGGGGGAATTCCAGCTTCTCAGACAAACGCTGCTCATATTTTTTCAAGACATGCACGTTCGCGTGAGTCCTCTGCTGTTTTTTTACTCATCCCTCCATACAAGTGAAACAAAAATATAACAGATTTTTTTCTTTCAATTAATTTTTTCTTAGGTGTCACTTTTCCTCAAAAACAAAGTCCAGAATCCCAACGGACGCTTTGCCCTGTCGCCATCTGGCCCAGTGCCTCATGGGATCGATGTTCCAGGGCTTATTAGGTAGGCAGCTGACTAACATGGCATTAAATGTTTTCCGATAGTTAAAAAAAACTATATTTTACATGTACATGGTGACATAGAGTCCCCTTTCTAGCTTGCATCTAACATATTTTCCATTAGCATTCAACTACTGCTGAAATTGTGTGATAAATATGGATTGCCATGATATTTGGAGCAGACATTTGAGGTCCCCAGAGGATGAATCTTAGCGACTTTTGGGATCCTCTAACTCTTTTTCAAGCACCACCAAGAAGTCAAAGTGTTCAATTATTAAGCTAGCACATGAATGTTTGGATTTTCTCCGTTGGGGCTGTAGATCTACTTGAATGTTAAACAGCAGATACCCATTTAGTTTACAAAATGGTCACGAAGTTCTCTGTTGTCATGCTAACATTCAGCATTTAGCACAAAGCACCACTGTGGCTGTTTTATATTTTATTGATTATACATTTAAAATCCATATAAAAATGGACATAATTGTTAACAACATTCAGCTTCTCAGAAAAAGAAATGAGAGTAACTTGTAACAGGATTGCACGGAGGACCCAGATATAAATGGCAGCGCAGCAGTCAGAGGCAGAGTCAGTTTGCGGGTTGTTAAGGATTTTTAATAAAACAACTTGAACAAACAAAAACAACAGAAAATCAAGATCATTCCAAGAGCGCGTTCCCCAAACTAAAACTAAACTCTCCTAATTTAGCCGGGCCGCTAGTCGACTTACCAGGACCTATTTCTCCACCCTGGCGCTCTAAGGGAGCACCCACACTGCTCCTCACCCAGCATGTCTTCACCCGCATGGCTTCCCTGCTTGTCCTTTTGTTCCTCTTGTTGACGAGGAGAGGAGGTCCAGGTGTGTCTCCTGCCACACCTGATCTCACTCTCCTGGAGGAGTGGGTGGAGCCTTCTGGCTGGAAGGTATACTCCAGCCACTCCTCTGCCCCTCAGCCCCTTACAAACTGTACAGTGGCTAACAGAGACTAGCTAGTAAAACAATTTGTGCTTCTCAAGTTAAGGCTGGCCTTTACGAAACAATGAAACTGATTCATTTCAGTGCTTCTTTACTTGGGAAATGTATCGTTTCATTTCTATTACATCTGTTATTTTTCACCTTGATGGTATGTGGCACTTTAAGAACAAGCAACTAGCTAACAATGTCTTTGATTTGCAGAGGCCTACTAGCTAAAATATAGCCTACTTTCTAGCCTGGTTGTTGGGCCTCACTTCCACTAGTGGCACCTGAAGCTGACATGTCTTCATTTTAGATTTTCTTGTGTTGAGTCTCATAAGTTATAACTGCTTACAATAAACATTTCAATATTCCAGAGTTTCATCATCTGCTTCCCGTTTCCACAGGATGTTTGACGGAAAGGGCAGAGAAGTGAGACGTGGCGAGTTCCCCACAGGAGGAAGTTACACCAGCCCCATCAGAGAGGGATGCTTTGAACTGCATGGAGACAGAGTCATCAGACTGGGCCTTAACGTGTATGTGGGAACTGTATTGGTACTACACCACATACTGTAGTTTATATGCATCGTAAAATAGTGGATTAGGAGATGACACTGCTGTATTTTGTGTTTCGTGAATTAAAAAAAAAATTAAAAAAGGTACACTGGGAACCATCCAGAGGAGACACACACATCCAAGGCTCCTTCTGTCAAGGTAACAACCCTATTTATATAAAAACAGTTGTATTTAAACAACTAAAGTTTTCAAATTGATATCACACGCATTATATTACGTGTATTACATTTTTCTATAGCTGCACAGTTCCTTATAGGCAACATTTCACCTACATTAAAATGTATTTAAATACATGTTACAGAAGAATAGCTCTGCTTTTAGAAAGTATAACCTTCACAAAATTATGGTTTTCTGTAATATTTTGTATGGTATGACAAATTACCTTCATAGATGGCAACAAGCTACAATACAGTCCTATATGTAAAATGCCAGTGATGCAACATAACTAAGTACATTTACTCAAGTACTTAAAGTACAATGTTGAGGTACTTGTACTTTAAATAATATACTCCTACATTTCAACAAAACAAATGTTCTAATTTTGACTGCACTACATTTGTATGAGCTGTAGTTACTAGTTTCTTTACATACATATTAATAATAATGACACTCAAAGGGGATATTTTTCTGCATAAGTACATTTTGCTAAAATTTGTGTGTACTTTCACTTAAATAGGATTTCGTGGTATCGCTACTAGTATCTGGATACTTTTTCTTTCACAGCACAATTCTCTCCATCAGCTCACATTTTGCTTTTGAGCATGCACAGACAGTCTACTCCAGACTTGAGACCATCTCTCTATTCATGTAAAACCTTCCTGTACAACGCCCCCCCCCCCCACCACACCCCCCCCGCCCCCCGCTGCAGAAGGATGACGCTCCCAACCTGCTGGCCAAAGAGGAGCTGAATCTGCTGGCTCGTCTGATGGGAAGCATGAAGGCCGAGAACATGCCCGAAACTGAAACTGGCTTTCGGATCAATCTGTTCACTACAGACCAAGAGGAGGAGGACGCGTGAGTGCTTTTTTTTTTGCTTTATTCATTCTCTGCTATTAAAATAACAATGTTTATTTTGGTTAACAGGGAAGCTTCAGTTGGAGCTGAGCAGTCCTTGTTCGGAGTTATAAATATTCAAGCAATGCAGGTAAGGTGATGTAATACTTTAGCAAGTTCATCAATGTCTTACCCATTTTAAATGCTTGGTATACTTATGGGTAGATTAGGAGTATAGTACTGCATTATATCATACAAACGTATGGACTTTTTTATGTAAAAAGTAACTTACAACTATAAGTGTCAAATAAATGTAGTGGAGTAAAATGTACAATATTTCACACTGAACTGCAGTGGGGTAAAGGTAATAGGTAACATAGAACGCATATATTTAAGTAAAGTACAAGAAGTGGAAATTGTACTTAAGTACAGTACATGAGTGAAAATACTTCTTTACATACCACATACTACAAATAAATATGATATTTTAGGATTTGTTCAGAACCGTGATACCCACTTTTCTTTTATAGATTGCAGTTAAATAATTACAAACCACCTTCTTCACGATCCTCATTGGTTTGTTCGTCATACGTCTGAGTTTTTGTTTGATTCAGGATGAACAGGCTGCGACTCAGTTGGCACGAATTGCCGGACAGTTTGCCGAAGGAGACAAGATGCCTGAAGAGCTCAGCAGCAGCAAAGGAGACGACCTGCTGGCCATGATGGACGACCTCTGACCCAGTTGTGTCGCTTCAACCACTTTTAATTATCGTTTCAACTTTACTGCTCAACTCTTTACCTCAGGTCACATCACTCTAACGGTCACTGTGAGCTTCGATTTAACCTGTAAAATATGTAGTTTTTGGTGCATTCTGTTCTATACCTTGTTGTTTAACATTGAGAAAGATTAGAGAGTAAAATAAATATCCAACGACTCATACTGTAGCACCTAAACAAATACTTTATTTTAAATTACTAGCACTTGGAAAAGTGCTACATGAATGCAGTGAATATTGTAAGACCTGCTATATTTGATATGCATTTACTATATAATAATTATGTTTTCAATAAATGTATCCATATTTATTTTGTTTGTGTGTGTTTTTTTAATACAAGATGTAAGATTATATGAGTCTGATGCAGGGATCTTAACAGAAAGAGGAGAGACATTATTCATATTTGTTTGTTTTTCATTCATTTTTTAAGATTAGATTTTTTATTTATTGACCGAATTGCCTTAGGATCTGACGATTAAGGGAAATATGGTGCATGCATTTCAAGTTTCCCAAAGGATATCTGAAATATATTTGATGCATTATAAATAACTCACGGAAAATATAATTAAATATGATGTAGGACGCATTATGATTGTATTTATCCCTTGTATTTATTTATTTATTTATTTATTTATTTATTTATTAGGAATTTGAGTGTTTTTTCCTTGACGTAGAATATGTATTGCAGTTTGTACAGGATCCTTCTAATCATAATCAAGAACCTTGATTATTCAGTTCATAGCTTATTAAACTTTCATAATTCTGTCTTATGTTTTGTAACTTCTGTTTTCAGGACACGTATGTAAAAGAGTTTTAAATTTTGTTAAACAAATGTATTTAAATATATGGGGATGTATAATTAAGTTTTTACAGATGCATATAGTCGTGTCAAATAGAGAGTATAAGCATCGGTAACATTGTAAATATGGATTCATTTAGGAAAATAAATAATACTGAACTGTATTTGTTATTCCTGAAGCTGCCTGAAGAGGGCGGTGTTCTTCCACAGTGACGCAAATCTGCGACGCACAATGAAACGTCATCAGGCTGCGCCTCCTGGGTCGGACTTGTTGCAGGGGAAAAAAAACCAACTTGTTTATATGTTTGAACGGTTTGTCGCCACTTGCAAATATTGTGCTGAGGGGTTCAACAGGAAATAAGGATTTAACTAATTCAGGTACGTCAAACACACAGTGTCCTCGAGGGCGATACGTCACACCTGCTCTCTGGAGGCGCTGCCGTACTCATTTATTTAAGTCCATGCTAAAGCTCACAGATGACGCTTGTTCATTCAGCACCAACCGAGTTCCTCTGTCTCACAATAACAATAAAAATGTTTTGAGGTACAGATGCATAAATATGAAATGTATCTGTGTCCGCTGCAGTAACATTCATACGTTGTACCAATATCATAGAGAAGACGGGACCCGTTATGTTGTATTTATTAGCCCATGTCAGTAACGACATGTGTTAAAAGAGATGCTTTGAAACCTCCTGTGACGCACTTAAAAGTGAGTAATATCCTCCACGTAATAACACGAGTATTTTAATAGAGATATGTCACCTCTCATAGTAATAATATCTTACCTTTCTCTCTCTCCTAAACCCCCACAATGACTGTTCAGTCTCGAGATAAACGTTCATCCAGTAGCCGTGCACCGTTACAGACTGACCCTTAATTAGTGCTTCATTAGATGCAGGTGTGCTTATGTCTGTGACTACATGTAAATAAAGCACTATATTCAGTTACAACACAATGCAAGTGCCTAATTAGAGACATAAAGGCGTTTTTCTATTTGATTATTGTGATATTAAACTTAAACCAAATCCTTGCTCTTATTTTCTAACTTACATCGTTTGACATTTTAACAGAACGTCTACACATGAAGGGTGTTTGAAAGCTTTTCACTGACGAGGCTACGTACTACTGCAGTTTCACAGCTCTTCTTAGCTCCGACTATACGTTGTTTTGATAAGACATTTTCATATTTTCCAGTGGAATTAGTTTTCAATGTGTCATGCTCATCATATGCAGATTGATAACATGCACGCTGTGGACAAACGGCAATAAAAGATGTGACGCTGCAAATAGAAATTCACAGTTTTGCTAATGAATTGAATGGCAGCAGCTAATCTTCTGCTGGTCTGCAGGTCTGCAGGTACCCCCCGCCCCCTGACCTCTGCAGATCCCCTTCGTCGGCGTCCATGGAGTCGGAGGGGTCTGACTCCCCGTCGACGGTCCCCGCGCCCGTAGCTGACGTCTTCAACTCCATCCGGGAGCGCACGATCGCAGAGAACAGCATGGTGGTCCTGCTGCAGGGTCTGCAGGGAGAGGTGACCACGGTGGACCTGAGGAACGAGAGCACGGCGCGGGGCCGCGTGGTCAACGTGGACGCCTTCATGAACGTACGTCTGAAGGACGTGCTGTACCGGGACGGACGGGGCAAGCTCACCAAGCTGCAGGACCTGTTCATCACGGGCCGGAACGTGCGCTACGTCCACATCCCGGACCACGTGGACATAATGAAGACCATGCAGAGCCAGCTGGCCAAGATCCACCGCGTCCGCAACTTTGCCAGTCGTGGAGGAGGCCGAAAGGAGTACGCAAAGAAAACCAAATAAAATTATTTTATTTTCCGTGGAAGGATAAAATAAGAAATAAAAACTCAGCAGAGTACTATTTGTGCAAGACTATGACAATAATACTTTGGGACAACAAGCACAGCACTTGATCAGCAGTTTCTGACCAGAGGGGTCAGGCTACGATAAAAGGGATAAGAATGACAAAAATGTCAGTAATACAAAAATACTTTCTTTCTGACATTTTTCTTCTACGATGGTCTGAAAATATGAGATACCGTCACCTCCTCAGGCCTCGAAAAATCCTTCAAATGAAATTATCTTAGAGGGGGGGGGTCCCTCTGTGTTTGAACTGCTCTCAACTCATGTCCACACCAAAACCCCAACCTGTGATGACTTCGGGGCATGAGATGAAAAGGTTGGCGATATAGCCTGACCATTTTTTTTTCTCGGACTGGAACTAACTATTTGTTTCCATTATTTCATTTTCTTGACTAATTTATGAATCTTGTGTCTACAGAATGTCACACTGTGTGAAAGGTGAGAACTTCCCAGAGCCCCAATTACATCATCTGTTTTCTTGTTATCGCACCAAAACACAAAGATATAGAAAATGTTTTTGGAATTTTTGCTTGAAAAAAATAATTGAAACGATTAATCGATCATCAAAAGTAATTTTCTTTCGATCAATAAGTCCGCTTATTATTGCAGCTCCACACACAACACCAGCATCTGTGATGAACCACTGGACCAGCTAATGAGTTGAACACCGTCCTTGTGTTTTGATAATTGAGTTTGAAAGTTTGTAATTGACACAAAATATCATTTTTTCTTTTTTTAAATACAAACAAGAATTATATGAATAAAGACGCTTGCAATGAACTTGTCCCCTCAAAAACAGCTCCGTCTCAGCACGTGACTGCTTCAGAGAGAAGTGAAACGGAACATATTACAATCAGCAGTGAGTGGCCCAGTGTGTTTGCTCCTGAGCACCACAGCATCTGTCTGTCGGCAAATAACTGGCCGCACGCGGGAAACATTAGTCACCATCAATGCCAGTCTGGTGGAGGGAGGAAAACAAGCGGGCCTGTTTCTACGGAGTCCAGCTCACAAACATCTCTGCTGCTCTCTCTCTCTCTCCCCCCCACCCCCCCTCCCCTCTCTCTCCTGTGATTTGGCGGCGGGACGTCCAGAGCCCGGCAGGACGGGACACCTCTCGGCCAATGGGAAACCAGAGCGGGGTGAAAGGAAGAGAGTGTTTCGCTTGGAAACTGCCTTCACACAAAAAAAAATACGATTGGGGAATTTGAGGAATTTGCAAAAAGGGGGTATGTTATTCCTACTCTGTGTCAGGAAGAGGACAGGCCTGACACAACACAGGCGGAGGCAGCCGGTGCAGATACCCCCCCTGGAAAGAGATGGCAGTGCATTAAATGAAGGAATATGCACACAGGAATGTCCCTCGGCGGTGGGGTCATTGTTTTGGCTGCGGCCTCGGTGTGTTTTTTAGGGACATGTTTTTCTCTGGGCCGCCTTAAAGCCGTCATGGAGAGCAGCGGGATGACGGCAGCCCGCATAACGACCTCTTACCGCTCCGCTCAACAACACGGCCGAGCGCCACATCAACACACTCAGAATAGCACTTTACAGAGGCGCGACCGCGAAAACAATTCCTCTACGGGACGTCACGCGGCTCAGTCCAGTGGCGCAGACTCCACCTGTGGTCAAGGGAGGACTCAGCTCGTGTACTTTAGTACAATTACCAATACAACAACTTAAAAAAGTATCCATTATTATAAAATGCTTTCCCTGCTTTCATTTTCTTTCTTAAGTAAAAGTACAGAAATATTATCAGACAATTTGCACTTAAAACATTGAAAGTAAATGTACTCCACTCAAATACTGCACATAAGTACAATTCTGAGGTACTTTTTGTAGTTTACTTCCACTCTACTTCATTTGTGAGGGACATATTGTACTTTTTACTCAAAATGGATCAACAATAAATTGTGATATTGTTACAAATATTATATCAAGACTTTATTGATTCCCAGGGGGAAATTCACAAGCTACCCAACAGTATCAAGTAATATAAGTTAATTAAAATCAGCCTCAGATTAAATATTTATATTTATATAATTTAATATAATATATTTTTGATTGATTGCTTGAGGATTCTGAGATAGGAACGAGTACTTTTACTTCTGGTACTTTCATCTCGATACTAATACTTACTTTTACACAATTTTGAATGCAATATGAGTATCTCTACTCTTAAAAGTACTTCTACTCTACCACAAAATGTAGTGGAGTAGAAGTATAAATTAGCATGAAATGGAAATCCTTAATGGAACATTGTACTAGATTAAAGTACAGGAGTACGTGTTCTAAATTACTTTCAACTCCAAACAGCAGCACTTTGCTCTCATAAACTCCATTAAAGGCACAAACTGCACTGATGAGGTCTTTTTCTCCAAAACTCGCTCGACGGCGAGATTAAAACACAAAGAGCTCAATTAATCCGCGAGCCCCCCGAAGGCACCGCGGCCCCATGCCCACAGCAGCCGACTTGCTATTTCCTGTCCCCACCCTCCTGGCTTAACAGTGAACAGAGCTCACTGTGGTGCGTTCGTGGCCAGCTAGAGGAGAGATCACCTCCCTCTGGTCAGTGCTGTGGCTCAAATCTGCACAGGAGCAGAATAACTCACAGTCACGGGGGGTTGGGGTGGGTGTGGGGAGGGGAGGGGGGATTTCTGGACAAGGTAGAGTGGCCCACTTGCATTTTGGGTGCTTTTATGTTGGAGATCAGATGCCAGGGCCACACACATAAATTTGGCTTATCTCTCAGGAAAGAGGAAACACCTCCTCCTAAACACGTGAGGACCGCTCCTGGCCGGTCCTCCCCCTCCTCCTCCTCCTCCTCCTCCTCCTCTGAAGGATGACAGAGAGTAGAGCACAGTGGAGGGCTGCTCCCTCTCAGCTACATCAGCTCGTCTCTCACAAACACTGAGGGGACGACAAACTCACACTGCTCCTCCGTCCAAATGATGGGATCCTGTCTCAAGTGTTGGCTGACGCACCGGCTCCAAATTTGGATCTAAATTCTTTGTTTTTCCAGTGGAAAGTTTAATTTATTTTTCTTAGTCAAGCTGTGCAGATCTCACCCAGGACCAAGGTAAGTGATGACTTCAGATGATGTTCACCTTTTACTTTTCTTCCTCTGACATATTTTAAATGTTTGTGTGAATCAAGCTTTTATTGCACATTACAGGGTCTTTTTCCCTTTTGGGACCTTTTAACAAACTTTTTACTACATATATTGCAGTTACTGCTGTCAGGCAATAAACAAGGCAACCAACTAGTTTATTAGTAGGGTCTGCACCATGTTCTTTACAAAACCGCAGACCATAAACTCCTTTACAGATGCAGTAGCTACACCGTGCTCGAACTCATCAACACTGAATATAAATTTCAAGAGAAAACCCTTGTTTTGCAGCATGTTTTGTGTATTTTTATATTTAATTTAGCCCACTTTTATTCACTTTCTACTGTGATAGATGGGAATATTTAGACAGCAACACCCTTTCTGAGAGACAGAAGACATTCGGTGGACTGCTGTAAAGTAACGAGTCTCATTTTCAATGGTTTCAGGTTTCATCTTTTGACTTAAATAGGATTATCTAAGCAGGAAGTGTGGGAGGGTTGAACGGGAGTGCATTTTATGGGGTTACATAAACAGCTACAGCTGCCGGGCCTTTGCATGTGTATAGTTAAGACGAGAAGTTATTGGACTTGTCTGGAAATGTTAGGTGTTAAATCTGTCTGCCCGGGGACTGTGGCTGCATAAAATGGTCATTTGTCTCCCTCTGGTATTCCGGTTCCAGCTCGGGCAAACTTCACCACAAACGGCTCGCCTCGGGCTGCTATGGAGGTCTGTGGAGCTGTGCATAAAAATCTGTGTCTTCTAGTGATGATGTTAGTGAGACAACAGAAGAAGAGTAGGACCGTATACCACAATGGTGTTGTTTGACTGTGGCTTTGCAACTTCATCTTATCCTTTTCTGTCTATAGTTAAAAAAATCTTAAGAAATCTGCCTGAAATCAACTTGTTTCAAGAAGTTTCTGAAAAACAAAAATTCTACTTAATTTTGCAATTAAACAAGGTAGAGAAAATATATTTGTAGACGATGATGGTTGTGATTTCTTATTGAGTGTTAGATGGGAAGATCGCTACCTTTCGTTAAATGTGAAACTACAGCCAGCAGCAGCTAGTTAGCTTAGCTTAGCATAAAAACTGTAAGCAGGAGGAAACAGCTAGCTTGGCTCTGTCCAACGGTAACAAAATCAGTGCAAATCTCACAAATTAACACATTATATCATCTTTGTTAAATTCGTACAAAAACGGAAGCGTACAAACAATATTTAGCTGTTTTACGGTGGGCTGCGTGCCAAACTATTTATTTTTCAGGAGCAGCTGCTTCAAGAAATATGTTGGCTGATGTTTTTACACTGTTTTAAACAAACAAGATGTAACGTTTTAAACCAGGTTTAAGAGCCAGGCTAGCTGTTTCCCCTGTGTTTATGCTAAGCTAAGCTAACAACCTTCTGGCGGTAGCTTCATATTTAGCGTAAAGACGAGAGAGTGGTATCAATCTTCTCATCTAACTCAAGTATATTAAAATGTCAACCTATTTTTTTTGAAGACTCAAATTACAGAAAAAATAGGACTTGACAAGAGGGCCATATCTGCCACAAGTTTGATAAACGGTGCGACTGGTGAGGCTGTAGAAGCACTGGGTGCAAAGGCCAGTCTTTAATTGGAAAAGAAACACTGTTTGACTCTACGCGAGCTGAAGCGGACACTAAATTGCCCACTTATGTTGTTAAGGTCTGGGGGCTGCAAATTGAGGGTGCAGATGGAGACTTGCTTCTTCTGTCGGCGACTTGAATGTCGACCAGAAGGCAGCGCTGGTGGAGACCCGCCGGTTCCCATGAGTCAGCTGCCACCATAGAGACCACCACTGTAATTGCCCCCTTAAAAAAATGGAAAAAAAGAAATACTTTGAGAGTGCACGGGGTCTGCCAAGACTCACCAGGATAAAGATCAGGGTGGGAAAGTGACTCGAGCCCCCCACCCCTTAAATAGCAGAGATTGGAGCAGGGCGTGATTTGGTTTTCTCCCTGGAGAGAAAGCACCAGAAAGAAAAACATTTGGCTCCCACGCACATTGTTGTTGTAATAATAGGGAATGGGGTGGGGGGTGGGGTGGGGGGGGATATCAGTCATCATGTTTACATCAAGCTTTACTGCAACTTTGAGACCATCCGTGACAACCCCAACTTCAGCCTCATCTAACCCCTCTGTCTGTCAGTCTCTTAAAGGAACAGTACACCCAAATTATGAATAAATACAAATACAAATACATTTAGGGACTATGTTCAGTTCCAATGAGGTCTTTAGATTATCAAAAAGTAAGCAGGACGGACATGTTACTGTTGAAATATTCGGGACGGCAATGGTGAAGACTGAAATATCTCAACAGCTGGCCTACTACCATGACACGTGGTTCAGACATTTATGTTTTCACCACAGGAGAAATAAAGAATTTCCCTGACTTTTCCTGAAGCGCCGCCAAAAACAAATGAACTTTGTCCAATACCTGTAAAAGTATTGTTTTGCTGTAGCTTGTGCTGAGTGCCAACGAGCAAACATTACCATGCTGAAACGTGAACTAAGGTGTTTAACGTTGTAAACATTATTCCTGCTAAACATCAACACAGAAGCACTCGCCAGTGCGTTATAGATCAGTAATAATCCATTAAAACAAACACTGACCGATTACCAACATTTACATCTGCATTACTAGAAAATAGAAATGACACACGGCATTAATGCTAAAAGCTGATCTATAAAGCATATGATGGAGCATTAATAAAGCCGTTAGTTTAAAACCCTCCATAAAAGGTGTCTTGCCATCATTCAAAACTCAGACATTTCAACATGAATGCCACATGAACCAAAACAAAAGTGCACATTTTGTTAATAGCCACAGTTTCCAGGGAAATCTGGTCACGTGACTTGTTTTTCTGTGGGAACAAAAAAAAGAAGAAGAAGAAAAAATAAAACATTTGCGTGATGCCGGAAAAGAGCCTCCTCAGGCTCTGATGTCATAAATATAAACATCCCCGTCGGACGCACAGGGCCCCGCGTTGCTGCCCTCACCGCAGGCCCGAGTGTAAAACACTTACGAGGAACACAATGTCCTTGTCTACTGACCTCTGACCTCGGCGTAGATCACAGGAATGACGGGCGGGGAAGGCATTCTGTCGGGCTCTTAGCATCTTTTTGGATGAGCTCAGTCTTCCCTATTGGGTTTTACGGTGACACTATATTATATATTATATCAGATTGAAACATGAATACACTAACTGTCTGCGTGTGTGTTTTTGTGACAGGATCTGTCGCTGGCCGTTGGAGTTCCGCGTGTCCCAGAACGCCCTGGAGATGGTAGATATCTGAACCCGCTGTGAACCAGGATGGAGCCTGTTAAGAGAGACATGGAGCTGCTCAGCAACAGCATGGCGACCTACGCTCACATCAAAGGTGACTGTGGTTCTCAACCTGGGCCTCCAGGCTCCATCGATGGGTCACGGCATGAATCAATGGGGTCACAAGATAATTACCAGTGTTGGAAATATACCAACAAAAAAAAGTTTTTCCAAAGTTTTCACTGATATTTCTTGCTATATACTATGTAGTTTTACTTCAGGCCTCTAAAAACATTTGAAGGAAATACACTTATTAGGGCCCTCCCACGAAAGTTCTCGGAGCCCTATTTATTTTTCTGCTGGCTATGGATGCTCGTCTGAAAACTCACAAACTTTGGCACACACGTTAGAAACGGCAAGAAATTACAAAGATCAGCAAATTTGGCTCGGGGGCGTGGCACGCCGGCTCCATAGCGCCCCAATACGCACAACAGGTTTGGGACAAAGTTCCTTTTTATGTTAATTTTTTGGTATTTGTACAGGTTAAACAAACAATATGTTAGTGATATTCAAAGAGGCTGGTAGTCGGATTTTGTTCCCTTTTGTTAACCTGAAAAATCACAAGTAACTATTAACTACTATCATTTCACTAACAAAGACCACGCCAATAGCGATATGAGTTTACGGATGGTTTATTGCGAGATGGAACGAGAGGGTTGGGTTAAGGAAGCGGAAAGGGGTCAAGGGATGAAGGGATGTGGGGGGAAGGAACAAGAAAGGAAGAGGGGGTCGTAGAAAGAAGGTTGGAGGGCTGCGGTGAGAGACCGCTGGCGTCCGGTGGCTGGAGGGAACGGTGGGGGTGGAGACACGTGGGTTGGGGTCGTCTCTTCGGAAGCTCTGGTGATCCAGAGTCCCCCGTTGTTCCTGTAGTCCTGTGGAAGAGAGAGAGAGAGAGAGAGAGAGAGAGAAATAAATAAATAGGAAGACAAGAACGGGGTTGGGAGGGAGGGATGTCGGAACTGAGTCGAAGAGGAAGTGAACAGGTTCCTTGTGCTTAAATACTTAGGGCTCAATCATTGGCTGAGTTCGGGGCGTGGCCTTCGTTCCCGAACTATGTTCTGTAAAACATCATTAGCTGTCAGTCAAAGGTAACGGAGTAAAAAGTACAATATTTCCCTCTGAAGTGTAGTGGAGTAGAAGTAACGTAAAATGGAAATATGCAAGTAACGTACAAGTACCTCAATATTGTGAGTAAATGTATTTGGTACTAACTCGTCCCTCGTGATTCTCTGCCCTCACAGCCAATCCAGAGACCTTCGCCCTCTACTTCATGATGGGCGTCTGCCTCGGCCTGCTCATGGCGCTGGGCCTCCTGGTGGCCGGCATCGCCTGCAGGACTCGCCGCCGCAGCAGACCTGCCCCATCCCCCGAGAGGAGACGGCTGAAGGAGTCCAGTGGGGAAGAGGAGGAGGAGGAGGAGGAGGAGGAGGAGGAGGAGGATGAAGAGGAGGAGGGCGTAGCGGAGGAGGATGGGGAAGGGACGGAGATGCCTAAAGTGACAATGGGGCCCACGAGCGATCGCAGCAGCCCGTCCAACGGGACTCTGAGGAGCGTGAACGTGTTCGCGTCGGCCGAGGAGCTGGAGAAGGCGCGGCGTCTGGAGGAGAGGGAGCGGATCGTCAGGGAGATCTGGAGGAACGGACAGCCGGACATTCTGGTCACGGGGACGGGGACCATCGGACGAGTGCATTACCACTAACGGACACTTTGACTGGGCCCCAAAGAGCCGCCTCACTGACTGTAGACACGCCCACCAAAGCCCCCCCCAGGGTCAGTGATGCTTGAACCCTGCTCTTGGTTCAGTGTGAACTGATTCCAGCTCGTTGTTCATCACGTGGCCCCGATATGAACCTCAAACTCCTAACTGAACTCCTAACGTGCACATTAATAAAACAGTGATACAGCGACATAACCGTGTTCCTCTGCATATGGCAAAGTGGGGAAACAGTGAAATGAAATACAAATGTATGGCAAAAAATATAAGACCCTCCCCCTTTTCTGACCCCTTTTGCTGCCCTAATAATTTTCGTACAATTCCTAAATAAATAAGACATTATGAAATAAGTAATCATATGAATGAATACAATAAAAAAAAAAAAATGCAATATATTCACGATATTTACAAATCCAATTTATTTTTTTTAAAAAATTATGAAATAAAAATAGAGCTTGGGGGAAACAATATTCCATCAATAAACTCTCAGGCAGATAAAAATAACTAGATAAAACTATGAAGTGAGTTTAAAAGAATATGTATTGAATTATTCCACTTATATTATACATTTTGTCTGCATTTGCTCATATGATTTTTCTTCATTTTAACCATGAATTCAATATTCAACACGTTTGGTCTCCATAGCTTTTCTATTACATTGAGATAAGGCAAATTTCGTATGAAGCATAATTTGTCATCTGTATTCATCTGTATGTTACCAAATCTCTGCAATGTGAAAAATTAAAAGTTTAACCACTTGTCTCAATCAAAAACAGGATATATTCATCGTTCGGTGTCCATTTGTGATTATTGATGTGTCAAACAATACGTTTGTTTGCTTTTTTAGCGATAATTAAGAGGAGAAAATCGTTAGCGCCTGTTTGCTAACTGTGTAGCTGGAGCCGAGAGGCGGTTAACTAGCTTAGCTTAGCTTAGCACAAACACAGGAAACTGGTGGAAACGGCCGACTCTGTTTAAAGGTAACTAAATTCACACGTCACCCGCCAACAGCACCGCGAATTATAAAAAGTACAACTTGTGGTGTCGTTGACCGTGACGTTGCCAGGCAACCCGGGGAGACAAAGAAATAATCCAGCTCCAAACAATGCCGCTCACATGTGAATATTAGCTGATTTCTTTGTCTTGTATGATTGCAAATTTCATTCATTCATTTGTTTTTTGGACTGTACTAATTGTTCCATTAATGTTAATGTGCTTCAGTTGCTTGATTTGTATGACCAACAGTCGTAAAAGCATTCGATTTACAGCGCTATAAAAGGGTGAAAAACAGCACATCTTCATATTTTATAGACTTATATCAAGATTGTTTGGACTTTTATGTGATAAATAAGGCAATCATCAAAACATGATCAGTTATAAAAAAAAAAAAAGGGCTCTGAAAAAGTGTGATGGGAATTTTTTATTTTCTGAAAAAAAAAGAATGTATTCAAGAAAATGATCTGTATATTAATCCAGAAGGGAAACAGTGCCGAGGCCCAGCCCTGAGGTTGAACTGCTCCCACAGCAGCTTCACGGTGGGCCAATAAGAGAAGTCAGATTTCCCACAGAAACCCTCCAGTCTTTTTCCCAGCCTTTAAATTGGCTTGTGTCTCTGACCTCCATCACTTCCTGTGTTTCCCTTTCCACAGTTCCCAGTGTACCTTCCCTTCTCCTCGTTCCAGCTGCAACACTGCAGCTCTCTCTGCCGAAGACACGTCTGTAGTTCTGCTATGAAAAGAGCCATTCACCTCGGCCATACCGTAGATGTTACCAACGCCGAGCTTCCCCAAGTGGATGCGAGCGATGTCCCAGGAGACAGTCTATTTTCTGTTGGCTGGCTTTTCGTCCTGCGTCCATGAAAAGGCTCAGTATGTGATGACTGCAGCAGCTTGTGTCCGCTGAGTGGCTCTGAATGGAGATTGTTGAAGGATTTAAGAGAAACCAACTCTAGAAACGGACAAAATGAGACACGACCTGATGGTTTGTGCTCATTCTGGGACAAATTGTTTATTCACACTAGTTGGTGGTCCTGGGCCCTCTATAACAGCTAAAAAAAGCCCTAAAAAAACACATTTAAAAATTGTTTTACCACCTAAGTTTAAAGTAGAAATACCACAATTTCCACACGTCCCCACATTATTCACAAAGAAATATACAGTATATCTTTTATCCTGGGAAATTAGCGTGGGCTTCTTTTTCACTACTTGCTGGTATTTTATAGACAAAGAATAAAATACAATTTGATAGATTTATTGTTAATGACTAATCTTTAAAAAGCTTTCTGGGTATTTTGTCACTCATTAAAACGTACAACCCCAGTTTGTGGCCAAATGTTTCCGCTTCACTACTTCTATACATACTGGTTGATAAGATCAAGAATGTAAAGAAGAATATTGGATGATATTTGTACACATACTGCAGTGGTAGTATGCGAGGAGGTAAAACACAAACCACTGAACACAGTGAGCCGTCTCAACATTCCTACTCAGCGCTCCGTTCACAGACTCTTTAACAATCACACGCACAGAGTTGCCCTGAATCAAAGAAACATTTATTGAAAATTAAAAGACAAAGAACTCCAAAGCTCTTGAGAACAAGTACAAAAGTATTCAGCTTTAGATTAAACAAAAACAAAAAAAAGGTCCTACAGTTGTGTTTAGTACATGCAGTATGTACAGTCGAGTGGGACGAAGCAGCAGTGAGTCACGAGACCAGGTCGCGTCAACTCCTCTTAAAAACACACGTTCATCGATGCCGTCGACAAAAGGTTGTCACGCTCTCTTCACTTCTTTCATGTTTAGGTTCTCTGACAGGAGTTTAAACAAATTTATTTGTTTCGTTTTTTTTTTTTTGCAAGAGGATTTACTGCAACTGTTGTATTTAAAAAAGAAAAAAAAGAAAAAAGAACCATATTCAGTTTTTATGTTTTCCCTTCCCCCGGATGTTGAGATTACAATAATTTAGGTCTTATAATTTTATACACGTTTCAACCTTTTGTAATAACTATTCTTTTTTTTTTTTTATTAAAAATCTAAACAAAGAAAGGTAGCCACTTACCTAAGTTGATATGACAGAGGCAGAAAACCTACATGTTCTTCTGTCTGAAGCAGAAATCGTGGGTTTTGGTGCCAAATTCTTTACAATTTACACTTCTTTTAAACTGAGAACACCCACAATCGATGAGAATATACTGGAACACACGCACACATAAAAATGTCTTCACTTCCTAATGAGAAATACAGGTGAAGTGGCACTACATGAAAAAGCTCGGATAATATAAGTGACGAACATCGATCGTTCGGGGGGGGGGGGGGTCATCAAAAGATTTGTTTTCATGTCTGATAATTTGACGATGGCGAGCCCTGAGCCCACTACCGATTGGTCCCAGAGGAGCGAGCTATGAATCGAACGCTTCATGCAGTAACATCAAAAGATTTATCACAGCCCCGAAAAACAAAAAGAAAGAACAAGAAGGAAATCGTCTAATGCCTCCCGACGCCGAGACCGGTACAGCTGTACCTCTCGGAGCCGGGGCTGTACCCTCTAACAGATTACACATGTATTATTATCATCATATATGTCATTTCTAAGGCACAAATGCATTTCTTACTTTGTCATATTTTCAAAGAGTATTCATCTTTGTTGCCTCAGTGTTTTCTCCCTTAAAACGATACAATTGAGTCAACCGGCTGCGAACAAAAGAACATAAAAAGAATTTAACCGTTTACATAAAATGAAATGAAGCCAACCTCACATACGAAACGTAACAGAGTGCTTCTCCTCATCCAAGTCAGTTTGTTCGTCACTTAAACCGCGAGAAGGCTCAAACTCACTGAACACATTTGTTTTGTTTTTTTAACTAGAAGTGACGACATGACCCGGAGGGGAAAACATAGAAGAACGACCCACTCATCATCATCATCATCATCATCATCATCATCATCATCATCATCGCCTGAACTGCCGAGCTGCTCTACTGCTTCTGGGCGGCGGCATCTCCGGCGTTCTTGGGGTCCTTGCGCTCTACTTCGGAGCCGCCGTCGTCTCCCAGCTCCGCCTCCTGTCCTCCCTGGAACATGTCGTGGGTCCACTTCGGGCTGCTGCCCCCCTTGCGGTAGACGAAGCGCCCCCGGCGGGGCGGAAAGGAACCCCGGCCCCTCCCGCGGCTGTCCACCCAGGTTTTCTCGCCGTCGCGGTCATCGTGCTGGAGGGAGACACGGGCAAACGTTAAAGGGTCAAGCCGGAAGTCCTTTACGCAGCAGGAATATTAAGCTGGGAGCTGGTCTGGCCCCACCCCCCCAAAAAAAACTCAACTCAACCCCAAAACCGCAGCTGAACTAAATTTAGCCATTACTCATTCTACTATTTAATTACATTACTTGTACTCTGACATGTCATAATGTTTTCTGTGGGAAAAGAAGCCCGTGTTCTGAGAGCCTTGTCATGCCGCTGAATCAATTAGTAGCTCCAGAGGCTCACCAGGTAATACTTCCTGCTCTTGGGAGTGTATTCAGGGTCCCACTCCTCCTCTGGAGGGCGCACTGCAGGATTTACATTAGCAGGGTTGCCATTGCTGCTGCTGCTGTTGTTGTTGTTGTTGTTGCCTGGATAATTGCCCCTGCTCCACCCTCTCCCTCTGACTCTGGGGAACTGGAATCAAAACAACAAGGTGGATTTAAACTTGCAAGCCAGGGGCCAAACACATTTTTGACAATAGGATGGGCGAATATTTTACTATTATTTATTATTATCATTAATATTTGATATTTTATATTTTTGGTCCAAGTCAGAGTAAAAAAATATATCTATAAAAAAATCGACCCAGGGACGATGGCAACGACAGAACACACAGATAAAAAAAAAAAAGCCACACTGATGGAAATCAGGCATTTGTTTTAGTGATGAGGTGAAGTTCCACTGATTTACGCTACATTACCTTAATAAAAATCAGGTAGTGCATGGAATATGTATGAGAGAGTGTCATCATCATTATGATCATCATCATCATCATCATCATCATCATCCACATTATGTTCCTTAGCATTAGGAGGAAGGAACAGAGCAGAGAAGCGTAGTCTACTGTGACGCCATTAGGACAAAGAATTGCAAGAAGATGAGATGTCAGTACGTCAGTGGCAGAAGAACACCAATACAGCAGGAGAGATGAACGAGGCACGGACGGCCACTTACAAATCCACGGCCTCGGCCCCGCTCCGCGCCGTGGCCCTCGTAGTGGCCCCGGTCTCCGGGCCCGCCGTAGTCGCGTGGGGGATAGCGCATGTGGCCGTAGCCCTCCTCCGAGTGCTCCATCCCCTCTCCTCCCATGAACTCTTTCCCTCTGTAGGCCGGAGGGTAGGGGGACGGGGAGGAAGAGGAGGAAGAGGAGGACGGAGAGCGGTCCCGCTTCTTCTTACCCTTCCTGCGAGCACACAACGGGAACAAGGTCAGTGGTGAGTCTCGTAAAAAAAAAAAAAAAATCAGAATGGGTCAAAACCGTTTGAAGGTACGATACGCAGGTTGTGGAAGGTTTGTAGAGTGGTTACTATGGTTACGGGAGACGTGACTCACGTTTTCACCTATTCCTCCTTCACAAAAAATGTCAGTTAGTAAAAGACGTGCTGTTCACGCCTCTTTTCACATGACGTCGTTTTGCCTCTCCACCAATATTCCACCAAAGCTTCAATGTGAAAACAGCCAACACAGGTTTTAAGGAAAAGAGAGAAGAAATAGCCTCGAGCAGTACTTGGATAAAAAAAAAAAAAAAGTGCTGTATTTTTTATATTAGGCGACTGCTAATGCTAATTCAACTGTTCCTGCTGCTTCATATTAAGCTTTCACGTTTGCACAATCTTAAGTCTGTTATTTGCACATTCTGTTCTCTAAACACTCGACAGCTCTTTTCAGTTTAAGACTGATAGATTTTACACAATTGCTATTTCTGATTAATTAATAACTTGATTTTATTTATTTTGTTCCCGTTCTCTCACTGTGTTCATTGTTATGCACTAAAACACCCAGAAGGCTTTAACTTTGAAGTAGTTTGAGGAAACGCCAACGGTATTCGTCACCCATCACAGCGCCTGACCGTCATCTCTTCACACACTTTGGGCTCGTTAAGAAATCAACTGGAGGAGCGGGGGAACAAAGCCGACTGTGTGCCTACATGCTCGTGGTAGGGTGTTAAAAATGCAATTATGAGTGTGGGCGAAAAAAAAGAAAAGAAAAGAAGAAGAAGGAGGAGGAAGAGGTAATTGTTAATCATGCTCTGCTGCTGGAAATCCCCCAACATGGCAACATCGTAACAATAGTAACAATAGTAACCAGTCCTTCAAACACCGTGTTCCCTGTTGCCTTGTTGCACGGGGACAGGAGACTGTCAGGGGACAAACGGAGACAACAGACTCAACGTACTTGGATTTCTTGTGGTGCTTCCCAGATTTCTCAGAGGACTTCTCTCTGCTCGCTCCCCGGGAGCCCCCGGGGCTCCTGCCTCCCTCGCGCTTGGACTCCTTCCCGGCAAACCTCTTACGCCTTTCAATATCCAGGCGAAGGTCCATCACGTCACCTTTGAACTTTTTACTTGGATCCTGCAGGGACATGTGTTCATTAGCCACGAAACCGGCTGTTTGTAACGGAGATGGACAGATTCAGAAATGCTACAAAACTGTTTGGTAAACTTGGCACACAAAAATGAAATCACTGCATTACAAATAAAAAAGTGAACAACATGTATTAAGTATTGTGTTCCCTCTAGTGGTTAAGACAAATACACAGTAATACAAGATATTCCTAAAAAAATATATAAAAGTATTGGTGGAAACCAGCAGCATGCATGTAAGCTTAATAAAATAAATTTTACAGTTTTTTTTTGTAGCTTGATTTTTTTCTTTCAAGAAAAATACTTACAAGGTAAAGGCACTGATAAGCGTCCCTTGAGAGGCTTGGACTCGGGATCTTAATTCGCTTCCTTTTAGCCTTTGCTTGGGCTCGTACATACCCAATCAATAACCATATCTCATAGGCTGGGGGGGCTTGCTCGGCACTTACAAAACACAATTGGGCTCTTTTGATTTAGAAATATGCATCCTTTGAAAGAAAAGCACAAAGCTGAACACTGCTGCTTTGGGTCGTCTCAAAATTTGCTTGTTCCAAATACGTCAAATTTCAAAATGGCGGGTCACCTTGTAGCTGGTCTCCTCCATATCCTCAAACAGGTGAGAGTGCCTCTTAAAAGCACTGGGGGAAACATCGATTCTCCTGAGAGAGGAGGGAAAAACCGCTCATGTCAAGTACAGATTATTATCTTTAGAAGCTTCGATCGCCTCGGATCGGATGATTAGACCTTATAGATACCTGTGGATTTCTGGGCTCTTCCTTGGCTTCATCATTTCTACCTCTGCAGCTTTTCTTTGGTACATGGCAAACCGCTCACTTAGAGTCATGTCTGAGGATTGGAAGTGTTGCGCTGCGAATAAAGAACGACAAACCGTTATTCCGAGATACAGCGGCACCACACGGTGACGTGTCGCGTGTAATCGAGTAATGAAAAGTCCGGTGGAGCTCATCAACTGTCCGAACTCCGGTCGTCTTGTCACTCCGAGTCTGCAGAGACACAACCAGCACAGATCATACTTTACCTTTGATGTAGTGCACGATTGAGACTATGTGCTGAGCGAACAGCTCAGAGGGGCTGCGGCGGAGCTGTGACGACTGAACGTGCTGGAAAATGGAACGAAACTCGGGGTCTTTCTTAGTGGGATTCGGCAGCTCTCGGGGCACGAGGCGCTCCTTAGACAGGGAGGAGCTGAGGGAACAGAAGAGGTGAGCAACACAGAACGGTGACATGTTAAAATATCCAAAAGCTCTGCAAATGTGGGATTTACATTCTATTTTAATTGGAGTGTGCCACGAGACAAACGGCTGCAAGGACGAGGATCTGTTGAAACTGTTTACCTTAAAAAAGGTTAAGAGAAAAAGCCCCCTCTTTGTGGAAGAGGAGAGGTTTGGTACTATTGCAGAGTTAAGTATATGATGGGGTTATAAATACCTCGGCATTTCATCTACGGAACCGATTTTGTGTTCAAAGTCGTCCCTTGATGCGGACAGGTGTCGGACAGGGGAATCCTCGCGGCAAGGGAACGCTCCAGGAAACAGCGGCCGCTCCTTCTCTCTGGAAGTCGCGGGAGGGGACGGACTCCTTCGGGACTTCTCCTTCTTCTCCTTCTTCTTGGACTTCTCCTCTTTCTTGGAGCTGTGCTTGCGGCCTCGGTAGAACTCCTCCTCCATGTGATCGAGGGGCTCTGCCTCTTCGGCATCTCGGCGGCTTTTCTCTTTGACCGACGGGTAGGACGTCGAGTAGCTCGGCTCGTCCCCCCATTTCCCGAAAATGTCCCGAGCGGTGAGCGTGGGTTTGACCTCCCCGTCCTCATCTATGTCCCTCTCTTTCAGCCCGTGGGACTTGAGGAACTCCTCTTCTCCGGCGTCAAAGAAAGGCAGGGCCTTGTCTTCCTTGGAGTCGCTTAAAGAAGCGGACGAGATGTTGAAAAGGTCCCCAGACTTGCTTCCTTTCTCGAGCTCTCTGTCCGTGGTGCTCTGCTCTTTATCGCGACCGTTCTCCTTTTCAGCAGCCTGCTTTTTGTTTTTGTTCTCAGCCAAGAACCTGAAACAGAGAACCAGACTGAGCTTTAGTACCCAGCAACACAGCTGTAATAACACCAAATCTAGACTGAGTTCAACAGCGTAGGAGGGAGAACAAGAAAACAGAGTGTCAGTGTAATTCCCCAGTCAGCTTACTTAAAAAAAGAAGAAGAAAAGAAAACAAGAACTTTAAATCACCCCTGCCTGTCTCCCAAAACAGCATATCCGGTACAATAGATAAACCGACACGCTCCAAAGAATTTTTATTTCCTACTAAATAAAGAATAAAAACAAAAAAAGCATCCCTAAGGCAAACATCACCAGGACTCACACATTGCAGAAAAATCATACTCACGTAACCACCGTCCTAAGTAAGTGGGATTTCAAAGAACTTCATCAACTTAAAATCTGGAGTTTTATGTTTTCCTTTTTAACCTGTATTCCTCCAGGGATCTTTGAAAAAGGGCTAAACGTGTTTGAAGGAAAAATAACGTCCATAATTTGTCAGAAAAATGTAAAAGAACACCAGGTAGTTACATTCAAATAACTATGAATGGAATAGACCTACTTTTTGAAGGCAGCCGAGATCACAGTCTTATCTTCACATTTGGCCTCTTCCTTTGAGAAGAACCCAAAGCCGCTGAAGGAGGCGGTTTGTCCGGACTTCGTGGGGCTCTTTGCTGGAGGGGACACGGTGCCGATGGTTTTCCACATAGGACCGGCACTCCCGGGCCCTTTGCCGTCAGGATCAGTGGGGGCACCCTCTTTTTTAGTGTCCGGGCTGACTCGTTTAGGACTGGCGTCATAGTCAATCCATTTACCTCCAGATGCCTTCTCGATGGCGCTGCCGTCTGCTGCCAGACCCGATTTCTCTCCCTGACTTTCTGGCTTGTCCTTAGCGTCCTTGGAGCCAGGCTTGCCCTTGCTGCTGCGATGATGCGGTGATGAGGACCGGGACCGCGAGGAGTAGCTGGAGTGCTTGGAGCGCCGAGATCCCCGCGAGGACGAGCGGTCCGAGTAGTGGGAGCGGCTCCGGCTGCCCGAGCGCTTCTTGGGTGTGCGGGACCGTGAGCGCCCCCTCCTGGGGCTGTGCGGGTGGTGGTCCTGGTCGTGGTGGCGATCGTGCCAGCCTCCACCTCCACCACCGCCACCACCGCCGCCGCCGCCGCCACCACCACCACCGCCGCCACCACCCTGCCAGTTGGACTTATAGCCATAGCCGCCTCCTCCTCCCCTGTTCTGGTAATGGGTGCGTGGGTAATAGCCTCGGTTTCTGGCACGGTAGTGGTAGGGCCTCCGGTAGCCTCGGTTGTAGCCTCGGAACCCCCCTCTGTTGTTCTGATAGTCCCTGGAAGGATAGTTTCTGTAAGACGGAGAGTGAGAGCGAGAGCGGGAACGAGACCTGGAGCTGGACGAGAGAGGAGAGAGAGAAAGACAGGAGAAAAATGATGTTATTCAGGGAAAAGCACGAGTCGTGGTCTGAACACAAATTTCAACCGTGCAAGTCAAGAGCCACGCAGTCCGCACATTTAAGCAACGGACTGTGGCCGGAATCCTACTTCTCTTGTGGGGAACGCAAAGACCTGGGACCAACGACTGAGTGAACGCCAGAGACCGACAACATCAGCCGTCTGTAAACACAAGACCACGAGCGGTCAGGACATCGATTGGGATGCTCCATACACAAACACTTTACACCTGATCGCAACGCTCTACTTGGATCATATGATAGCAACAAGGGCTGTCCTCGACCAAAGAAATCCTGAGTCATCTAACACTCGATACTCACATATACGATTTTGGACAACTGCAAAACTAAGTTTCCCCACAAAGAATCACGCAAAAGCACCACTTTAAATCTTGTGTTTACCAGAGATGTGCTCAAGACTAAAAGCACAAAAAAACGCAGTCGAACAGACAATAACAGTCGATTAGTCGACTGATCCACTAAGAGGGGGGAGCCTTATAAACAACAAAACAATCTCCATGATAACTGAGCAACTCCATCCACTGAGGAAGGCCAAGAGATGTTTGAAGCAACTTATTTTGTCAAACTGATGTCTCCACCGTCAAGAATGAACCTTCAAGCTGCCACCGAGCCAAAACTGTTGATAGAGCTTACATAAGAAAATAAAAAGGTAGGTTTAAGGCACTTTTCTGGCAAAAAATAAGTATAAAACTCTTTAATCTGATTTCACGATGAAATTCTAATACATAGACAATGCCTGTACATGTTATGCATGTGGTATGGTGCTGTTGGAAATGGTTATATATTGCTATATCTATTTTCTTTTCTGGTTTTCTTATTTTGTTCCCATTATTTTGACCTTCCTTCTCGACATCCTGTAGAGCCACCCAGTGATTATACTTTGCACTTGACACCTGTGGGTTTATTGGCTTCTTGCTCAGGTGTTTGCAATCATCTTGTATTTGCTAAAGAGGAAACTGTGTGCTGAGGGCTGAGGGATGAGGGCTACCCCCTGGAGAAGGCTGTTTGTGCCGCCAAGCGTGTTTAATAACCCAGCTCTATCTTAACATGGACCAGCACTGTCTAGGTTTTGACAATTTCACAATGAAATAGCCATTTGATGAAAGGCTTCTTACATTTTTTTTTACCAGAAGAGTGTTTTGGACCCTTCTCTCTTTTTTTTTTTTTTTTTTTTTTAATTCTGTGTTTCCTACCAAAAAGCACTGGACCTATTGCTTAATTTAGAGGCAATTGTAAAAGGCAAAAAAAAGAGTGTAGCTGTAGAACAATATTCTAACGGAACATGAGTGCACAGTTTAAAATCGTTCTACTTAACCATCCATATGAAGCTGAAATGATTCTGAAGCATTTATTTAGCAAAATCTCCCCAAAAATTGTCCTAAAGGCTAATTTTATTGTTTTTTTTATTGTTATTAAAGCTGAAATAATGAATAAATTAAGTGATTAGTTTATTGACAAAATTAATCAGCAACTACTTTAATGATCGATTAATTAATTGTCATTAAGCAAAAGTGTCAGAAATTCACTGGTTCCAACTTTTCAAATGGGAGTACTTGTTGGTGTTCTTTGTCTTATAAAATAAGAAAATTCAATACCTTTGGGTTTTAACTGTTGCTCGGATAAATTAAACAATTTGAGGGTGTCGCTTTCGGGGTTGGAGAATCACAATTCTCTCACGCGTGAAAGGCAAAACAATGAATCGAGCAATCCAGAAAATAATCAGACGCTTAATAGAAAATAAATATTATTACAGTCCTATAATATATTGTGCACTTACAAGAGAAGGCTTTAAAAGATAGGACTGACGATTCAGTTATCTGACCAGCAGATATGACAACTTCTCTAAACCATTTGAATCTCATCTATTTGAGATTCAAATACTATCAGAAAAACGATTCCTCCTTTTTTATTGACCCCAGGTGTACAGAATGGCCCCTGGTAGTCCCAAAACTGCGTACTGGGTAACCTTGACAGGAGACAGAGGCCTAGTACTGCCCACTGTCAACAGGGGGCGATGTAAGCTCAGGGATGGCAGGGAGGTAGCTCCGATGAGCACAGCGTTGTTGCTGTCATTCACTCCGGGAGACAGAAATATAAACAAAAACTTAAATTACATTCAGAATATCACATAAAAAGGGTCTACCGTGTTAAGAATCATTTCTTAACCAGCTTTTAGCAATAGGCTACACTGATAACAAATAACTGTAAAGTGAGAACAATAAGTCAGAGTGATTTCAACTAGGGGACAAAACACATGATGACACACGGGCAAACAATCAATATGACATTATAGCTTCAAACACCTACAAAACAGCAAACTGATTGTCCTCCGAGCACAATCTTCCTATTTTAGAGAAATGTAAAGTGGCATGCAAATTCAAGGATATGAGAAATGTGACGTCGATTGTCACAATGTTAACACCGCACGTGTTACAATGGCTTGTAAAGCCACAGACAAAAACATTAAGTTTACAAGTACATGCCAGCTACATATTTAACCCGTGTACCTTTTCATTGGCGAGCAGAGAGTCCTGGACAAAAGACGGTGTAGTCCCGTAAACAGGACGGTGTGCGTGGCTTTAATTCATGTGTTAGACAGAGGGTACACCCAGGACACAACCTGTTCTAATCCACAGAGGGAGGAGGCAGTGGAGGGGGAGGGAGATACAGCAAGGCCAAGAGTACTTGCTCTCTACTCCTTCTCCCGTTTGACAATCATTGACCTGCAGTGTAGCAATACTCTCTTCAAAGAAAAACATCCAGTCCAACACCTCACCGACTGTGAAAACGCGTTAACCCTCGAGCTCCAAACACAAACAGACTGACAATAACAAGGCATCCAGCGTGGGAAGACCTCCCTCTCTTAAAACACTAAATAAATAAATAAATCATATTGGGTATATGGGTTGACATCTTAAAACTGTAACAAATGTCAGAAATATAGATGACTGGAGATCCGTTACAAAAAAAGAAGACAAGCTGATGCAAACAGCTTGAAGCTTTAGCAGCCTTTTTCTCTCACACAGGAAACACATTTATGCAAATTAAGTACAAACCAAGAACGAGCCAGGCCCGGTAAAAGAAGCGCAATAAGGAAATAACATCTAGTTAAATTTGAGTTAAAAAAATCAACACAATATCAAGGTTTTATCCAGCACATACTTGATGGGCATACAGACACTGTCGGACTCATGATGGGCAGTTTGAAATAAAAAATGTAAATTGATGCAGTAGAACCAGAGAGGTCGTCTTTTCTGTGCCATGTGTGCTTGCTCCTTGTCAAAACCTGGCATTACCCACAGTTATGTAATATGATGAAAATGTAACCCGTGAGATCTGGGTATACTATGCTAGTAGCCTGGACCAGTGTAGCCTCGAGCCTCGATTACTGATGAGGAGCGGGCTACAGAGGTCGGGTCACCTCGACTCTTTCTAACTCCACACCCTCAGATTATTTTCAAACTCGTGGTCTTCAACCGACGCCGACGCTGGGAATTTATCAGATTAACCACAGCTCCCTCTGAAGCCACATTGCAAGACATTATTTGGGCTTGTCGTTTCAAGGTAGATTGTATCTGTTGCAGATAGCACAGAAGTGCTATATCACTTAAGCAAAATGGCTGTCATGATAGTAAATGGTGAGTAAACAACTGAAACTTGAGCTGGCTATTTCCTTGTTGCTTTGTACTGTACTTCAAACAGCCAGATATTAGTGTGCCAGTGTACTACAGCTGATGTTTGTGTTGTTGATTCTGACTAATAGCACAGAACTAAAACCGCAGCCCACATATCATAAAATCTATGAAGACACCCACGTGTGAAATCAATTGATATGGACAACATAGTTTGTTAAAGCGGGGATTAAATATCCCCCACTTTCACCAAGTAAAAGGTATACGTTTACTGAAAGTAATTCATTACCGTAGTCAGATTACAAAACAGTAATAATAGCTGTAATTACAGTACAAAATGTTGTTTGAAAAATACTTGTTAAAGATGAGTCAAACCCTGCTGAATATTCACCACATACACTTTAAAAAAAAAAAAAAAAAGTAATGATGTGGGTTAATGTCAGAAACAGAAAACTGGATTTACCTATAGCGACGTTTTCTGGATCTTGAGCGGGAGCGGCTCCTTGAGTGAGACCTGGAGTAAGATCTGGATTTGGACCTTGATCTGGAGCGGGACCGAGCTGGGGAATCCGGAGCCTTTGACATCTTTGCACTCAGACCAGTATAAATATTATTTTCCTTAAAAACAAAACAAGAAAACAAGTAAATTTAATTGGTTTTATTTGATGTTCACAAGGGGAATAAAACAGAGACCAATGTTGAGCAACTATGCCCTTAAAAAAAAAAAATTGTTTGAAGAATTCAAACAAATCCTCAGGATTACACAGCTTTATATTTGGCTCAGTCGCCTGGCAAGTGGACGAGTTCAGGTGGCAGCAGCAGAGGGGCGGTGACAAACGGCTGTGGTTGAGTCGGACGGTTTCCAGCAGTCTTCTAAGAATATAGAGGAAGTCACAGAAACCGTCACTTCCTGTTATGTCTATCTGTAAGCTACTCGTAGTTTGTGGACCCCATTCCGACTTTAGTTTGGCCCTAGAAACCTCGCGAGGTAAATGTTTCCTACGCGTGGATGACATCAGCGCAAGTACCGGGATCAAGTCGGACACAAATCTAACCGCCATGCATTGTGCTGCAAACGTCGGTGATCGATTCCGCGGAGGGCCTGGCTCATCTCGATCGAGCCTAATTTCTAGACCTGCTGACAGGCTGGGACTGGACAGACTACATGACACCTTGCCCCCCCCCCAGTCACCAAGACCCCTAGCTGCTTCAGAGCCTTCCATCAGCAGCCCCTGAAGCCCCATGTGACCTTGAACTGTCAAAGCCAATGCAGTGATAACACACAGAGGCCAACAGGTTCGCTTTAAGACTGGAGCAGACAGCTGGAGCAGCATGTAAACATGGACACATGAGCCGGCAGCGATGTGAAAGAGGTTGAGCCTCTGTGCAGCAAGATGGGAAAGCTGCTGCTGAAGAGAAGTGTGGTCTGGCTCAACGTCAAAAACAAATCAACCTGAACAGTGCAGCTGTACAAAAACACGACCCTTCCAATGACATGATACAGCCCATGACCAACAATCAGCTCTGTGGGTAACTGTATTGAAGTGAGGCTATGGTGAGAAGCTTGCCCTGTGTGTGATACTCAAATATATATATTGTCCTTCGTTGGGGCTAAGGGGTTAAGACGCTGTACATGAACCACAACATTGAATCTGGCCTAACTTTCCCTCTCTCATTTCCCATCGTCTCTCTACTACTGCGATCTAATAAAAGGCATAAAATGTCAGATAAAAAGATTCAAGATGCTGTTATACAATTTTAGAACTCAGATCCGGAAAGTACGATGTTTCATATTTGTTTTGTAACCATAAAAAAAAAGTATCAAACACTGGATATTTTCCATTGATCGCCCAGCCCTACTTTTGAAGTAGACAAACAGTGCTTCAGAGAAGTGACATTGACCCCTGAGCAAACTACTGAATCAACACTAACCGTAAATGACAACCACATGTGCAACATGGCATCACTTATTTCATGCCAACAAAAAATATTTTCTTTATTTTTAAGAAAAGAAATGAATACATGCTAGTTTCTGGCAAGGAGAAAAATATAAATAAAAAAAATTGCAGCAAGATTCTCCAATATACTTAAAAATACTGTTTCTCTTTATGCATCTTTTCTACAAAATGGAGATCAGAGTCTCTTGCAAAGTAGCGGCCTTGGTCTTGAGGAGGTAGTGCTACCGTTACTACAACCGGGACTCCTTGCTGCTGAAATGGCAGCGTCCCTCGTACTAATGACGTCGACCTGCTGTTCCATTGGTTAAATCAAAGTCTGAAGCGTCTGCATCTTATTCAAGATTCCCTTTGAGAACCCAATGAAATGAATAACAGTGTTTGTTTTCAGTGAATGCTGTGGAATGGCTCTTTTTTCCCTATGTTTGAAGGGACAGCAGTCGCTACGTGCAAAACAATGGTTGCTACGTGTTCATACAGGGTTACCCCGACCTCTACAAATCTAAAGCAGGCCACTCAAGTGTTGTATTGACCACCAAAGGCCCTTGATGCTCTTCTGTTGAACCTCAAACTTTCAATACACATAATTAAGGTAACTCTTTGCATGCCTCGCCCCCCCTGCTTGTTAGGTAGCTGGTCCAATGTTATGCAAAGGAAAAACCCCTCCTGCATCAAGAAAGCAAAGTAAAGCTAATCGTTTCAAATTTAAAGTCAACTGCGTGAGTTGTATGGCTGAAATTCTCAACAAGCAGGTTTCACCGAGCGAGTTTAATATGCAAAGCTGTGCAAACTAACATAGTATCCTAAAAACACATGGGGGGACCTTATGATAGCCTCAGCAATATGGATGACAGTTAGCTCTTTTAAGAGTTTATATTCATAGCATCATCTCTGAATCTGTTCTTCCCTGCGGACCTCATGTATGGCGCCCTGAATGATAATTACAGGGAGGTGCATGACTGAGTTGACTTTCACCACATTATCTACGGTGTGCTACCAAAGCCCAGCTCTCCCCTTGACATAACAATACAATGGAAGTGAAAGTGAGCATGAATAATTTCATTGTTTTCCCATTTCATCACTGGCAAAAGATCTTTGACAGTCTGTACAGCTTTAAGTCTTGTTATCATCTATTAGAATAAAATGTACATTTAAAATAGGCAACACTTTACTTTCTTTGTTTCTGTTTCATATTCAGATAATGTGTGCTTTCAAAAAACTGGAGCTAAAGATGCAGAACTGGTTCTGGCTAAAAAATGGCTGGACTGGTTGCGTGGGTTGATATTAAAAGAAGGATATGCACCATCCATCCAACCAACGACAGACTAATAACATATATATACACACACACACACACACGCGCACGCACACACACGTGTGTGTGTGTGTATGTATATATATATATATATATATATAAAATCGTGGAGGAAATATCTGTGAAACTTGCAAACTGGAAAAGCCCAACACAGAACAGCCAAAAACAGGGTCCAGTCAAAAGCAAATAAAGTCTAGTTTAAGTAATTTATATATATATAAATAATGGTGTAAATCACTAAAGTTAAGGTCAAGCTCTTGAAAGTGCAAACAATATCGTATTTCCATTTTGATTCCTGTATATTAAGCAATACAATGTAACTGCCAGGAAATAATATCAGATAGCTGTTTAATGCAAATATTGGAGATGTGCTGTAAATATAACTAAATACCATTACTCAAGTGCTGTATTTGATTACAATGTTGAGGTGCTTGTACCTTTGAGTATTTGCATTTCATGGAACTTTACACATTTTGGAAGCCAATATTGTGCCTGTACTTTGCAGATTGTAATCATCAATACAAAAGGTAAATCAATTAATAAATTATGATGTATTATTACATATTACGCCACCCTGTAGTACTTTTTTTTTTTTTTTTAAACTCGTCTACCAGCTGCAATATTAAAGTGACGTACATAAATACATCAGCAATTATATTCCAGTCAGAAAACGATAGTATATATGATTCTGAACTGGACCATTCTGCACAATGAGTACTTTTACCTTTGGTACTCCGAGTATATTTTTGATTCTTTTTGTACTTTACTTGGAGCACGATTAAGAAGGCACGACTTTTAACCGCGTATTTTTACACTGTAGTATTGCTACTTTTAATGTAGTAAAATATCTGAACACTTATTCCACCACTGGAGATGCATGTCACGAACACAAGCCACTGGGTTCAAAGGTCAATCCGGTCCTTTTGCTTGACTACTCAGCTTTGTTAGTTAACTGCGTTAATAGTCCCCATGTGAGGCGGAGTGCAGCCTAATATAAAATCACCTGAACGCCGCAGGTGTCGCCACATCAACAGCAGAGATAACCAGCTACAAACCAAACCACGTTAAATTACGTGTAGTAAGCTTCGCTAAACGTGCAGCTGCGGAGACACACGGCCCCGTGATCAGTACTGAAGTCCAATAGAAGTGACTGGAGCCATCGATATTGAAGGGCCAGCGTTAACGACGTGACCATTAGCAAAGCCTTGACGTCCCTGATTCAACCACCAGCTTATAGCTACGAAAGGAAGTTACAATTACCTTTCTCCCCCGTCTCCACCAGACCGGACCAGGCTCTTTGTGTCTGACTAAATGTGTGCTGAAGTACGGTTAGAGTCGTGAGGCTGCTCGTCTGGTGCTTCCTGGTTTCGCTCCTCGGCTCCACTGAACGTTGCGAGGGGAGCGGATGTTAGCCGCCTAGCCTGTTAGCAGCGGGACCGTTACCGAGCAGGCCACTAAAACAGACGCACTGCGCCCTTAGAGGAGGGCGGGCGCTCGGACCGCCGGCACGAGCGCCATTACGGATAACTGTGGTTGCCTCTGTGTGTTTTACAACTGCGCTAAATGTACGTTTTAGGCGGCATCGAGCTCCAACGACCGAGAGACACAATTAGCTCGCGGTGCTAACTTCGCTACGATCTAATCGCGCGAGGTTTCGTGCGAGACTTCGCGTGTCGCGAAGTGTTGATGTCCGGGAGGCGAAGCTATGGGTGACAGACGGGGTCAACTTTCCTCTGAGGGTTTAATGAAGTAGAGTATCTGGTGCTGTATTCTTCTCGCTGTCACACCTGTCGTACAGGTACATAGGTGGATTAAAATGCCCGCCCCCCTGTTCTCCTCCCCTCTCTGTGTAAATGATTAAACACAAATGC